>JAKUCM010000150.1:0-89066 GCA_023374145.1 Lepidium sativum | reverse complement strand
ATAAAATGAACCATATCGATCCAATTGTTAATCATATTAAAATAAAAAATATTTTTGTAAAATTTAGGGTTAATTTGTGAAATGACAATAGATACATAGAAAATTAAGAAAATAACAATGCTAATTGGTTAATTCATCTAACATTGGTTTCCTTAAAAGCTCCTACAAGAGAATCAAAATAAATATAAAATATTAGGTAATAAGAATACTATTACATCAGATTATGGGGATTCATCGGATACGGAGCTCCCAGAAAATATTGATGGAGCCAAAACCAAATTTTTTGCTTTTGCTAGGAAAAAACTCCAAGAAATGATCAATCGATGGTCCTCTAAATTCATGTCCAAAGGCGATAAAGAAGTTTTTATTAAGTTTGTCCTTATAACACTTCCAACATATGTAATGACACATGTACACACATTTTAACATATTTTAGGAGCCATATTCAGTTCACTTTTCATACATATATGTTGCATTTACATTATATCCGAGTCATATGTAGTTTGTACGCGCATGTTACATTTGTATACCATACACATTTCATTTGGAGCCATTATCAGGAAGTTTGGACTCGGATCACGAAACCTCACTTCACTTTTCACGTGCCGTGTCCACTTCACATTTGACGTGCCGAGTCCACTTCACCTTTGACGTGTCGAGTCCACTTCAGCTTTGACGGGTCGAGTCCATTTCACATTTGACGTGACGAGTCCACTTCACCTTTGACGTGTCGAATTCACTTTCACCTTTGATGTACCGAGTCCACTTCACCTTTGACGGCCCAATGACTCGACTCGGCCCACGAAGTCGAATCAACTATCTTTCTTAGTTTTTCTTTGTTTTTACTTTCTAGGTTTAACGAGGGATTAATATAAATACCCCCCTTAGTGTCACAAAGAGGGGATCGAAGAGGGGATCGAAGTTTGAACGTTGTTTCAAAACCTTTTGAGCTTTTCAATGTTGTAATTCCAGAACAAGAATTCTACTTTCGTTTTATGATCTTTGAAAATAGTTTCAGTTTGTTTTTATTCTAAGTTTACTTTCTAAATTTTATTATTATTTCTTCCACCTTGATTGTTATTTTAATTGTTTCACCCATGAAATCTGAGTAGTTAACTTAGGGTTCCTGAGGGAACGGACTAGATCAGAGTGAACCTTAAAGTTGTCTAAGTAGCTTAAGAGTAGAATAATGTGATCTCTTTTGTTTCGGTGTTGTTAATGTTTGTTCCTTTCTGATCAATTGAAACATGATCTTAGACGTTTAGCTCCCGACGGGTGTGTTGAACTATCTGACTTAACCGTCTCAAAAATCTATATTTTTCAGCCTAAGGGATTAGTTTTCTAAGGTGTTTATTAAGCTCGTTTAAATTATTGCTTCACGCTAGTTAGGTTGTTAAATGCTTATGATGATAAGGTCGGTTCATAGCTTTGCTAAGACTGTTTACCACGAGAGTGGACTCCGTAGTTATGAGTTTATTGCCTAGAGATCTGCTCTGTTTGAGTTTGTTAAGTGATTTAGTGATTTTAAGTGAAAAGATGGTACATGACCTCCCCCCCCCCCCCTTAAGAAACCATTTTTCTCATTTATTGCTTACACTCGACTTTTGCTCTTTACTGCACTTTGTTCTGCCTTTGACTTTTCACTTCACTTCGTTCTGTTGTTTATTTTTTGTTTCCCGTTGTTTGAATTGCTCACTTAGGTTGATAGATAACAAACCACTGAATTGATCTGGCTAGAATTAGAGTAGTCTATCGCATTCTAATTGCTAGTTACACTCCCACTTGGATTGACACTTATTCAAAGATAGTATCGACAGACTCCCACGTCAGTTAAAAAAGCAGAGAAATTGTTTCCACTCTGATCTGGACAACATCATGTCAATGGATCATCCAACCGGATCGAACATACAGCATCTCTCCCAAGATATGCCAGCAATGGGACCTCACCAGAGGAGGCCTAGAACGATTGGGGCTGGTGATGCGCCTAGCACACACACTGCGACATGAATATGTACCTCCTATCATACCTAACAACAATTTTGAGATTAAAAGCGGTACAATTTCCATGATTTAGAACAAATCATTTCACGGGCTATCAACTCAGGATCCCCTTGACCATCTAGATTAATTTGAAAGACTTTGTGACATGGTTAAAATCAATGGCGTCATCGAGGATACCTTGAAACTTTGGTAGTTTCCGTTTTTGTTGGGAGACAAAGCACGACTCTGGGAAAAGCACATACCTACAGGCACAATCACTTCATGGGATGAGTGTAAGCGAGCTTTTCTAACAAAGTACTTCTCCATGTCAGGGACCGCAAAACTCCACAATGAAATTTCTAGCTTTGTATAACAGAACGGCGAATCATTTTCTGAAGCCTGTGAATGGTTTAAAACGTACCAGTCTTAATGACCTTATCATGGCTTTACCACCGAGTCTCTACTCAACACACTCTACCGTGGCGTTCATCCGAAGATAAACATGCTCTTCGACTCAACAAGCAATGAGAATTTTTCCAACAAGGATTTTGAAGACGGTTGGGAGCTATTAGAGAATTTAGCTCAAGCAGATGGTCAATACAGCAAAGAATACGACAAAACTATGCGAGGTATGGTACACTCAGACCCCGTAACCAGAAAAGAAATCAACGCACTGAATGAAAAATTGGACAGATTATTATCAGTACATCAGAAACCAGTCCACCACGTGTGTCAAGAAGAACTCGAGTATGAGGAAGTCCGCTATGTTCAGAACCATGGAGGTGGATACAAACCCTACAACAACTACAAACGTAATCTAAACCTCTCCTACAAAACACCAACGTTGCTAAGCCACAAGACCAAGTATACCCACCCAAGCAACAACAATGCCAACCCCATCCATACATCCCTAAGCAGCAACACCACCAGAGTTATCAACTAAGTCAGACAGTGCCCCCAGGATACAAACCTCCAGCTCCTCCTGTTTCTCAACAGAAACCAGAGGTCATGGATATTCTGCAACATATACTAAAAGGTCAGACAACAACAACAATTGAACTCACGAAGAAATTCGTTGATGCACACTCCAAAATTGTTTCATCACATCATGACCTCACTTGTAAGTTCAAAACGTTTAATGCAAGACACATGTATCTTGAAAGTCAACAAACACCATCCTCTATGAAGAACTCTGGACAACTACCAGGAAAGGCCATTCAAAATCCAAAAGAATACACTTCCCAATCTATTACATTGAGGAGTGGAAAAGAGCTTTCTCCACGTGATATGAAGGATACATCCACTGAGGACAATGTCGTTCAGGAGGGGGAGGATAATCTCATGAATGATAAGGCTGAAAAATCAACACCAGAAAGTCACCTCTGTAAGATTTCGATATAAAAGAGAGAATAATTCACAAGGATTGTCGGAGAATATCGAAGTATATTAAGAATCAAAAGTCTCCATTTTCATACATCTTTAAGATAACTATTACAAGCTATTTATAGGAGTTTACATTAGGGTTTTACATAGATATTTTCTGTCAGCGGGGTTGAGATACCAAGACTCATAGATCCCGAGGAAGGTCATCCCGAGGAAGGTCATGTCACTATCTTCCTCGGTCCTTGGATAAGAGAGAGGTTGTCATGGGTTTCTTGGCAGGTAATCACAGGTTTCTTTTGCGCCAGTCATAACGGCTAGGAGTCACGTGTGTCACTGTGCTCTAACGGTATTATTTCTAGCCGTTGGATCCCATTAGATCTTAAATAGTTGTCGTAACTAGTCTTTAGGATCACTCTGCTCCTTTGGTTGACTTTCACTGTCCCCGTTGACTTTCCTAGTTGCGAGTTTCCTCGGACCCATGAGCTACCCGCGGTACATGATGCTTCGTACCACTGCTTCTGATTCCTCGAACATGTCCCTTACCCACGGTACATCCTGATGCTTACCGCGATAAGTAACCTCTCGACCCAATATGATATCCGTCTATGATTTCCAACCCAACACTCCGTTTTCTCGACCCGATATAAAGTTTAGTGGCCTTGATAGATCTTGATCAATACTCCTCCTCAAGATTAGACATTCATACCATGGATAGCTGATCTTGGAAGACCCACAGCTCACACCTCATTAAAAACCTTAGAGAAAAAACCACCTGGGACAAAACTCTTCTAAGGGAAAAAGAGTGTGCAATCCGTGAGTAAGGGGACCTTTGATCAAGGGCGGGTAAGGTCCGTGAGTCCAAGCTTTGGGTATATTCTGTCACATACCTTGAGATTCACGGCTTTTGTAAAAATGTCTGTCAATTGATCTTCACATCTTGTGAAACATGGTTAGGTAACTCCTTCCCATATTTTTTCCCTTACTTTGTGGCATGTCACTTCATTGGTTAGCTTCTTCATGGCCCGATACTCCGCTTCGACACTAGAGGAAGACACCACATTTTGTTTCTTGATTTTCCAAGTCACCATATTACCTCCAATGAATGTTCAATAACCGATTGTTGATCTTCTATCATTCGTATCTCCGGCCTAATCCGCATCACAATATCCTACTATCTCGGTGTTGTGATTGCTTCCCATCCAAATGCCTTGACCCGGTGATCCTTTGAGATATCGGAGGATGCGTTCCACCATGTTCCAATTGTACTCGGTTGACTGCAAAACATAGATCCAGCCTTGTGATAATCAAGTAGATTAGTTTCCCGACTAGCCATCTATATTGGGTTGCATCGTTGAGAAGTGTCTCATTTTTCTCCCCCTTTCTCGCAACCTTATACCCATCTTCAAGAGGAGTCTTGGCAGCCATACACCCTAATTTTCCTGTTTCACTCAAAATATCAGGTGTATACTTTCTTTGGTACATGAATAAGCCTTCCAAAGTTCGGCATATTTCAATACCTAGAAAGTATTTAATTCTCCAAGATCTTTGATATCAAAGACAACTTTAAGATGATTTTTGATAGAGGAGATACCTTCTTTGTTGTTTCCGGAGATGATGAGATCATCGACATAAACAAGGATGACTACTATACCTTGGTCACTTTGGATTGTGGGAGAGTGTGGTCCGCTTCTGATTGTTTGAATTCCCGGGACATAAGTGTGGTGCTCAGCTTGTGATACCACGCCCTAGGGGATTGTTTAATTTAAGATGATTTTTGATAGAGGAGATACCTTCTTTGTTGTTTCCGGAGATGATGAGATCATCGACATAAACAAGGATGACTACTATACCTTGGTCACTTTGGAGTGTGGGAGAGTGTGGTCCGCTTCTGATTGTTTGAATTCCCGGGACATAAGTGTGGTGCTCAGCTTGTGATACCACGCCCTAGGGGATTGTTTAATTTAAGATGATTTTTGATAGAGGAGATACCTTCTTTGTTGTTTCCGGAGATGATGAGATCATCGACATAAACAAGGATGACTACTATACCTTGGTCACTTTGGAGTGTGGGAGAGTGTGGTCCGCTTCTGATTGTTTGAATTCCCGGGACATAAGTGTGGTGCTCAGCTTGTGATACCACGCCCTAGGGGATTGTTTAAGGCCATATATGGCCTTGCGGAGTTGCAACACATTTCCTGGAGACACTCTCTTTTCAAGCCCGGGTGGTGGATGCATATAGACTTCTTCATCGAGCTCGTCTTGAAGAAATGCATTTTTGACGTCCATTTGCCAAAGTTCCCTTGAGAGGTTAATAGCCAAAGATAGGATGACTCTCACGGTATGTAGCTTTGCGACGGGTGCAAAGGTGTCATTGTAGTCTTCACCATATGTTTGACTAAATCCTCGTGCCACCAATCTTGCCTTATGCCTTTCTATTTCTCCATTGCTCTTATACTTAATGGTAAATATCCACCGTGAGATAACCGGTTTCTTTCCCGGAGGTAACTTGGTTTCATACCACATGTTGTTTTAATCCATATCACTTGCTTCTTCATCTACGACATGACTCCATTCCTTTATTCCTTTGGCTTCATCATATGTCCTTGGTATGAATCCTTTGTCTATATTGCTTACCCGATGCTCTTGAGGTAGAAGGTTGAGAGAACATACTTGTTGGATTGGATGAGCTGTTGCTTGGTTTGCGGAAGAATCTTCATCTTCGCTAATCTCTACCCAATTTGGTGGGTCTTTCCTAGTCTGTGAGCTTCTCCGAAGTGTGGGTCGTTCCTCTATAGGATTAGTCATAATCCGTGTGCTTCTCCGAAGTCCCGAGATTTGTTCTACAATCCCCACTTGTTCTCCTAGTCTTTCTTCCATAGGCTCCTCTTCTTCATTTTTGTCATCCGTGTGCCCTTTTGTTTCCTCAACACATGATTGTGGTATTGGTAATTCATTTATTTCCTTCCCCTCTGGTTGTAGCGTGTTGTTTTCTTCTCTTTCCCTTGGTATTGTTTGGTTGAGGTGCTCTAGTAAGTGATTTAAGCTTGCTGCTCAATCAGAAGTAGAGGTGGAAAGATCCTTTAAATTTTCCCATTCTATTTTCCCGAAATATCCTTGTTTTTCAAGGAACTTGACATCTCTTGAGACAAATGTGCGGTTGGTTGTAGGGTTGTAGCACTTGTACCCCTTTTATGTTGGTGAGTACCCAAGAAATATACATTTGGTGCTCTTTGCATCCAATTTACTCCTTTGTTCTCCTGGAATTAACACAAAACACAAGCAACCAAAAACTCTCAAATGATCAAGATAGATTTTGTAACCGTTGAGAACTTCAAATGGCGATTGATCTTTGAGAACTTTGGTCGGTATCCGATTGATTAGATAGCATGCTACCATTACCGCATCTCCCCAATACTTCTTTGACATCTTCATATGGAACATCATTGACCTTGCAACTTCCATATGGTAATAATTGTAAATATATTACAACGACTTTTAAGATAAACATACCGCACAAAATAAAACGTAACAATACTATTGTTAGAAATCCTTAATAATGTCAAAATAATGAATTTATGTGTTTTAACACAACATGTATTAGGATATAGAGTTATTTTGCCCATTATTTGGCTACAAATACCTACAATTTTCGCAGTTTTCACTTTTCGAATTATCAAAATATTTTTTTGTCATGGACGCAAATTTTCCTAAATTTTATAATATAGAAAATCTAAGATTAAAACTAAATAAACAAATGATGATTGTATTTGATAATTTTTTTGAAGAAATATATGCATTTATCAACATTTTAAAATAAGGTAATTTAATAAAGAAAATATTTATTTATTATAAAAAATTTAAATTTTAATAAAAATAAATTTGAAATTAGCCGAGAACAGATGGCTTAATAATGTAGTCATTTTACAAATTTTTAAGGCACAAGGGATCGAACCCCCACACATGTAGTAGTAGGATTGGGATTTAAAAACGAGTAGGCTACTTGACAAAAAAAAATTAAAAAAAAATTTGAAATTAATTAAGCTAAAATTCAATATGGTGTTAATACGTAAGATTTTTTTTTTAAAAAAATATTTTCTTTTTGGTATAAGGTAACCTTCCAGCACTTTAGCATGGGTACAAACATTTTGGTTTAATTTTTTTAAAAAATATCATATATTAGTAATAATCTTTTTATAATTTATATGAGTTTAAAACACAAAAAAATAATTTTAACAAAATTTTGTAAACCAAAATTCTAAAATATAAAATAAAATAATATCATGTATGTTGGAGGTGGGCTTATAGCCCCCTAAGCCCACATGGAATCTATTTCCACGACAGAAAATCACTACCAATAAAAATCAGCCATGTCACCACGAGCTCGGCCAAGTCATCAACTGTGTGCCACATCATCCAATTTCCCCAAAGTCTATTGGATTGGCATGTGCATAATTTGGACATGGGCCTCGCCGACCGGCCCATCAGGCCACTAAGCCAGCAAAGACTCTTATAAAAGGAGAGATTTGTACCATAATCTAGATCTTTTTTTTTCCCAAAAAGGCACAAAATCGCTGACATTTTGTACTGAGACTTTGTCATTTCTGTAATCAGTCATTTTTCACTTAATAAGACACACTTTCCAACCTTGTTTTTATCTATATTTGATCTAGCAATAAATCTAGTACAAACAATTGGCGGTAGAGAGAGGGGTAAGGAATTTCTCAACACATACGTGGCGAATTGAATGACCAAATTTAGTTGGTCAGACAACGACCTCGATAGGATCGCTCACCCCAACAACATCGCCGTCAACGCCAAAAAACGTTCAACACAACAAACTCCCATCCGCGTCCGTCGAAGACTGAGACGAGACGGCAACGCACATCATCGCCGACCAACCGCCTCAGGTTGGCACAGAGAAAGCCCTCTCAGCAGACGAGGCCAATTGTTGGGCTGATTCGTTTATGGCAATGATAGAACGTATGGAAGACACAACCCACAGATCATAAGCATCTGCAGACGACCATCCAATGAGCCAACCGAGCCGCGATAGGCCAGGAGCAAAGCAGACGCACTGACCTCACGGGGTAAGTATGCAGCCTTCGAGCGCGGCCATAATATCAAAAATTTTATTTTTTAAAGAATAAATCCACCATGGCAAGACAGGGTAATCTAGACCTTTGTTTTGTTCGTAAAAATGCATAAGCCAAGCTCAATTCTTGCACCGACAAGACAGGGTAATCTGGACCTTAGTGCCTTTCCTAAAAGTGCATAAGCGGATCTCAGTTCTTGCACCGGCAAGACAGGGTAATCTAGACCTTAGTTCTGTTCCTAAAAGTGCATAAGCCGAGCTCAGTTCTCGCACCGGCAAGACAGGGTAATCTGGACCTTAGTTCTGTTCCTAAAAGTGCCTACGTCGAGCTCAGTTCTCGCACCGGCAAGACAAGGTAATCAGGACCTTAGTTCCGTTCCTAAAAGTGCCTAAGTTGAGCTCAGTCCTCGCACAGGCACAACAGGGTAATCCAGACCTTAGTTCCGTTCCTAAAAATGCCAAAGTCGAACTTAGTTCTCGCACCGGCAAAACAGGGTAACCCGGACCTTAGTTATGTTCCTAAAAGTGCCTAACCGAGCTTAGTTCTCGCACCGGCGAGATAGGGTAACCGAACCTTAATTCTGTTCTTAAGAGTGCATAAGCCGAGCTCAGTTATCGCAATGGCAAAATAGGGTAAACAAGACCTTAGTTTTGTCCCTAAAAATGCGTAAGCCAAGCTCAGTTTTTGCATCCTCGGATAAACCGGACTATGAGTTCGTCCTCAAAATAAGAAAACTTAGTAAAAGACAAGCAGAATACGACCTCGACAAAAGCTCCGAGCTTACACATAAGGAAAGAAAGAAAAGAGTAAAAGATTTTTATTAACAATAAATTGGCCTTGTACATCACGGCCGCGGCCAAAAATCCAAAAGCAAAAAAGGAAGATCCACATTACAGTCGAGGCCAAAAATCCAAAAAAATAAAAGAAGAAAAGTCCTAAGACTAATGCTCCTCAGCGCGGCGACATCCTCGACATCCTCCCTTCGAGAATCTTCCTTGGCCATTTATTCATCAACGCCAGACAACGACCGGAGAAAGTCAACCTTATGCGTCTAGTCTAGCTTCACCAGCGCGAAGTCTTCCTCGGAATCATCCAAAAGCTCCAAGTCTTCGGGGTGGAAGTTAGGGAAACCAGCAGCCTCGACCCACGCGCCGAACATCTTTTTATCCTTCTCCAGCTTCGCAAGGACGCGGTCGTACACGGCAACGCCCATCCTCTCCTTACAACCCCTTATTAAGCCCACATGGGATCTACCGCCACGACACAAAATCACTAGCAATAGGAATCAGCCGCGTCACCACGAGCTCGGCCACATCATCAACCGTGTGCCACGTCATCCAATTTCCCCAAAGTCTATTAGGCTTGGCTTATGCGTAATTTGGGCCTGGGCCTTGCCAACCGGCCCATCGCCCCACTAAGCCAGTAAAGACTCCTATAAAAGGAGAGATTTGTACCATAATCTAGATCCTGTTTTTCGCAAAAAATGCACAAAATCTCTGATATTTTGTACTGAGAACTCTGACTTTGTCATTTCGGTAATCAGTCATTTTTCACTTAATAAGACAGACTTTCCAACCTCGTTTTTATCTATATTTAATCTTAGTACAAAATCTAGTATAAACAATGTATATGAAAATGATATATAAACAAATAATTGTATTGATCTCATATTTAACAAATAAGACTTCGCTTTTGAATCTTTTTTCTAGGCACTAAAAACATTATTAATTGACGTTTTTGTTAATTTACATAATGAAGACTTTTTATTTCACTAACATTTAGAAGAAAATAAAAACGTAATTCAAAGTTTTAAAAAGATTTGTATTGATTTTATTTTTATAAACATATGAATATAACACAAAATTCTAAATAAACGTTTGATTATTGTGTATATATTTTTTGAACAATTAATATAGAGTTTCTCTTCTTTATCTTTAGTTTAATGGTATTTGAATGAAATTAAAACGTTTCGACAAAGAATTTTATATTAAAAAGTCAATTGTACACGCAAGTTTATATTAACCTCTTGATTGACCAAAACCATCGCAATTGATTATAATCATGATCTTTATAGTTCCGTATTTTTTGCTCTAATTTTTGTAACGATTTTGGATAGATTTATTTTGTGAAAACAAATGGAGGAGATAAGTTTTTAGACATGGCAAAAAAAAAAAGAAAAATAAACAAAATATTTTGCAATGAAATAAAAACTGCAAATTTAATAAATATTTGTAGTGAACGATAGTTGACGATGGATCAAAAATTAATTTATTTTATATAAAAAATAATATAATATTCAAATAGAAATAAAATTTATTAAATCTTATGAAAAGTAATTTTTTTTATAATTATCTTTATTTCATTAAAATTTACAATAATATTATATCAAAAAATATTCTTTTAACTAATTTTCAAATCATTGTTATAATTAAATGAAATTACAAACTTAAATATAAAATTCTAATTCTGTATGTGATTTATATAATTATCTACATTATAAAAGTAAAACTATTTAATTATAACAGTAAATTTAATTTTAATATTATAGATAACTTTGTAATTAACCACGTTGAAATTAAACATGGTATTAACATGTAAATTTTTTGATAAAAATTACTTTTCTAATAATATAAAAAATAAATTACTTGTATAATTTTTAGAATCTTAATAGGATTTTCAAATTTGAACAGTATACTCCAAGGCAATTAAAGAATTGTTACGGAACTTTCTATAATCTAATATAAACTGTACTATATTTAAAAAAATGAAATACCATCAAGTATTATTCAGTTATACTATATTTTAAAAAAAGAAATTAAAATATATAAATATCCAAAAATTAAAATTTTGTTATTTTTGTGATATTTTAAAATCGTGTAGAAACGGAATATATTATAGATGACTAAAACCTACAATTCAATAGCAATCCTTAGAAGGAAAATACAGACAGAGCCCAAGCCATTGTCATATACAAATGATCGATTATTGTTTTGTCAAAAACTATCCACAATTATAGATAAAGCAAAGCTAAATACCAAAATAGTAAACTGAGATAATGCTCTTACCAAAAAAGAAAATAAATTAGTGATAATCCACAAGTTTCTCAATAATACGAATCCTAAATTATCATTAACTATAGAATATTAAACTGGAATTTAGCAACTTAGTGGCGGAGATTTCTCAACTGTAATAGCCAAAAAAAATGCCAAGGGAAAAACAAAGTAATTAATTACATAATTAGCTTACGTGGCAGCAAAGTAATTACTTGGAATACTCACTAAATGCCACGTGGCTCACTGTGACACACATAGCCATGAGGCTTATAAAAGCCACTCCTACACTTTCCTGATCTCTATCATTTGAGTAGTTTTTACTTCTTACCGATAATAATAAAGTGCATTTAATTTGTTATGAATTCGCTATTTATTATTTTACTTTCTTTAATATATTAAATGAGCTCAGTATTTAACGACCAACATCATCATCTAAAGAGAGAACCTAATGAAAACAACTCCGGAATCTTTTACCAACCATCTCCATCACCGTCACCGTCACCGACGTTAAAAGTTAACAAAGACTCTCACATTATTAAAAAATCGCCGTCTCCGTCGTCTTCCTCCACCGTGAAGCCACGTCATCCGGTAATCATCTATACACACACTCCCAAAGTCATTCACACTAATCCTAAAGATTTCATGGCTCTTGTTCAAAAACTCACCGGAATGTCTCGTTCCGACGAAGATTCTAGTGCTAATGCGACGACGAAGACGGATCGTGAAGCAAAATCAATAAACCAAAGCGTCTCGCACGATCTCAATGTCGACACAAAACTAATCCGGAATCGAGGAGGCGGGAATAATACCTACCACAGAAGCTATTCCGGTACCGGAGCCGGAGCTGAAAATGGAAAGGGAATGTTCTTAAATAAAACGATGATCAGCGAAGATAGTGAAGCGTCTTCGGTGATAACAACTGATCATGAGAATATGAGTGAATTGTTACAGATGAATTCGTCTCTTCAGTATTCGACGGTGGCTATTCCTCCACTAAATAATCCTCTGCAACCTCCACCACCGTCAATGTACGATGCGACTGGGATTAACTACGGCGGTTATTTACCGACGTTTCCACTTTTACCGCCAACAACTCTAACAGATAATCTTCTATGTACCAATCAACCATTTGATGATCTTCTTTTCTTCGCGCCAAATATGAGAAACTCATTTTCTTCTTCTTCATCTGGATTCGACGAATTGATGGAATTTCGCGATTCCTGTTACGAAAATAATTGAGTAATAAAAAAACTGGCATTAGTTTCTCTTTTTTTTGATAAAATTTTGACATTAGTTTGTTTCTTACTTTTTTCTTTCACACTTTCACAGATTTATTTTGGTCTACTAGACATAAACATAGAGCTTTTCATGTTATTTTGGATATTCATTTCTATATACTTCGGCTTAATAAAGTTCAATTTTTTCTTTTTTTATCAACATTAGTCTATAACTCAATTCCTAGTTATGCAAATGCGCAGCGAGAGAGAAAAAAGGGCGATTCTAGGGTTAGCTTCGCTCCTCTTCCTCGACGGCGGCGGCAGAGCTTCGGTGGTTCTCTGGTAAGGTGGGGTCGAAGATTCAGGTGTGGGGGAACCGATCTAGGCAGATTAGGGATGGAGATGTGAGTGTTGTGAAGATCAGTGGGACTGGGATTTTTTCGGGATTTTGTCTGGAGATTTCAGATCTGATTACATCGCGATCGATAGGGTTTCTGGGTGGTCAGATAATTAGAGCTGGGGTTCGAAGGCAGTATGGGAGAGAAAATGGGAAGCTTGTAGTTATGTGGGTAGCTGAATCGACATGCGGATCTGCTCAGGGTGGACTTCGATGTCTTCGGGAGACGATGACTACAACGATGCTGGATATTGGGTGGGGATACGAATCAAGTGGAACGAACCGTAACCCAAAGATAAGTATCTATCCGCTCCTATCTCGTTCAAGTATTGTTTTGTCGGTACGAAAATTGGAGATTGATGAGATCGGGGTTCTGAGTCTGAAGAACCGGGTCTTTTTTCGATTCTGTAGAGTTCAATTGAATCTAGTTTCCGTAAGAATAGAAAGAAATTTTACATGGAAAACATGGTGTGTGATTTTAAATGTATGTTCAGATCGGAGGAGTAAGAGTTTTCGAAGGGATAATATCACTTTCCCGGACAATACTATTACGATGAGACTGATTTTTCTGGAAGGTGGGATGCTTATAGGGTCATATGAAAATGGATATACGATCCTACGAGTTATGATCGTTGACTATATGGATAGGTTCTATACGAACAAGGCTAGGAGAAGTAATAAGGGCGTGTATATCCTTAGAAATTTTCACGGCTATAATGTTAGAGTAATTTGGGTGATAATATTACAATTTGGGTTCAAGATAAGAATAGATCATAGGAGATCTTGGACTTATATTGACTATAGAAAGATGGATATTGATTGTGAAGTAAAACAAATTATTATGGCTAACATAATAGGTCGTATCTTCAGTCTTCAATTTATGAAGAATGTAAACAACTTGCATTATTTAATAAAAAGTGTGATCTGGATAAGTTTCTTTGACAGTAGGTATTGGTGCATTGATGCATTACCCATACGTCATAGCTATGGTTCTTGGTGGATACAACAGTTATTCATAAGAAGTCTTTATTTGTATGCAGATTCTGGTACTTATAAATGGCAGGATGCATTCCTTGTTATCCCAATGTGGGGAAATAAGATTGGGAAAAGACAATCTATAATTGGTGCACAATGTTTAGGTATGCATAACCCGTCTTTTCAAAATATTTATTTGAGGGTGTGTGGTCAATTTAAAATTGTAAGTATATCCCAGCTAAAATTGAGGGCTGTTAAGATATCTGGAATTTTAAAATTTAAAAAATTTCAATTAAACATGATATTAGGGGCATATCTCACGTGTAAAACGACTTTGTCAATCAGGAATAACCTGAATCTAGGAAGATATGAGTTGCATAGTTGGCATTATCGCAAATATAGGATAAATCAAGTCCTAAAACTGTGGCTTAAATTTAGTAACCAAGCTGTCGATGTTGGTTATATAAAGAGTAGGAATGAACTTTATTTAGCAACGCTTCCTTTACATTCTATTGAGTTTAAAAAATTCTTTGTGCAAAGGAAATCTAAGAACCTGATGTCGATGTCAGGATCTTTTCCAAAGCCATCGATGGCCAAATCACCACCTAGAGTCTTGAAAATAAAAATCCCGAAAATAGATAATACTGATCTGTTAGCTAGGGGTAAAAGAGTGCTTAGGGGGAGGTGTCTTAACCCAATGTACCAAAATGTGGATACTTTTATATTTAGAATGCCACAGTTTTGGGGATTGGTGGGAAAAGTCCGGGGTCTTAACCTAGGTAATGGTAGGTTTCAGTTCGAATTCGAATCTGAAACCGATATGGGAGGAGTGGTACAGAACGGATCGATTAATTTCGACGGCTGGATGGTTTCCTATGCTCCATGGAAACCATTAGCTGATGCGGATCATCCTAATTTTATTAGATTATGGATCAGATTAACGGGAATCCCATTCGAATATAGGGTGGAGGAGGTTTATCGTTTGGTAGCTAGTTCATTGGGTACAGTCATAAGTATTGACCTTAGTAAGGGACAGGTTTTGATTGAATTATCATGTTCCAAACCTTTGATCTTTTCCTCAATAGTGGAATTTGAAGAAGGTAATGAGTCCAAGGTTATGATAGAGTATAGGCGATTACAAGGGTATTGTACCTTATGTTTTCGAATGACCCATGAGGTTTCGGTGTGTTATAAGCACAATTCTGAGTCTAGAAATTTTGAGAATGACAAAACCAGAATGTTGGGTAATGAGGATCGAACTAAGTCTTATAGAGGGGCGATAGGGAGTCAAAACAAACGACCATATCCACCAACTTTGATTAATTCAACTGGGGGAATCATGGGTCAAAGTAAGAGAGGACGAGGCCTTCTCTTACAGCAGAAGCAAAAACAAGTGACTATCAAGTTTTTGATTGCATTAACTGATTATGTTGTTTTGATTGAATTGATCAATTAAACATTGTTTCTGTTGACATTTCAGGATGAGAATGCTGTAATTACTGGAGAACAAAAGTCGACACAGAAAGTTCGACGTCCCCTATTTCAGGAAACAAAACAGCAGAACGATATACCTAGTGCAGTGGCAGATGTGACATCAGAAACATATGAAAAACATCATGATGAAGAAGTGGCAGATCAGGTACCTGAGGTTGATAATGGCAAGTCTGTTCTGGCAGATACAAATACAGAGCAGAACAACATGGAGGCGGAGTCAGCGGCTGAGTTCACTGATGTAGTGACGGCAGCGGTGTTGGCAGAGCTTGAACTAGTGGACGATCTGCAGCATCACGCAGAGATGTCGGACTTAGAACAAATCAATTATCATGCCGATTTGGTGAATAAGCTAAGATCAACAAAGCTGGTTCAGAAACGAAAAACGAAGGCGGCAAATGGGAAAGTGAGTTCTCGCAACACAACACCGCTAAGGGGCCTAAGCTTGCGAAAACAGACACTGTTGTCACCAAGGCAAACGCCAAAATCACTAAGGCCCAAATTGGGCAAGGCAAAGGAGCAAGATAATGTTCTAGATTAAATATTTTTATGAAGTTAAAAATATTGAGTTGGAATTGTCAGGGTTTAGGTAATAAATTAACAATAAGTGTTTTGCGAGATATGTGGAAAGCTTGTAAACCAGATTTTTTATTTTTATCAGAAACAAAGAATAAATTATCTTTTTTGGAAAAAATACAAATGCACTTGGGTTACAATAATTTAACTACTGTGGAACCTTTGGGATGTAGTGGAGGCTTAGCATTATTCTATAATGCAAATTACAATGTAATAATCAATTATAAGGACAAAAATGTAATTGACATCTCTTTAGATATATGTGGTAAAAGATTATTTCTAACTTTTATTTATGGAGAACCAATAAGGTCACGGAGATCATATGTATGGGAACGGCTTACACGGATCAGTACATCCCGAAGAGGCCCATGGATTATAAGTGGAGACTTCAATGAAATATCTGGAAATCATGAGAAATAAGGCGGGGTTTCAAGACATATGTCTTCGTTTTTAACCTTTAGTCAAATGCTTACGGATTGTGATATGTTAGAATTTCCCAAGAGGGGAAATATATGGTCATGGCGTGGGATAAGGAATACAGGGATAGTGCGCTGTATTTTAGATAAAGCTTATGGTAATGGGGAATGGTTTGAACAGTTTCCTAAGACAGAGACTCATTATTTGGATATGATTGGTTCAGATCATAGACCTATATTAGTACGAGCGGAAGAAACAACAGTAAAAAGCCAAGGGAAACGCTTTCATTTTGACAAGCGATGGTTGGGAAAAACTGGATTTCAGGAGATTGTCGAACGTAGTTGGGCGATAGCTGGACGGGGATATAATGGTCAGCGACGTGAATGTTCAATAATAGAGAAAATTAGATTATGTCGAAAGGAAATATCACATTGGCGTAGTCAGAATTTACCTTCAGGGCGTCAGACAATAACATATTGGAAACAGCAGGTTGAAGACCTAAATAATACACCGATAGTGGATTCCATGGCATTGAATGAGGCAATAAGTAACTTGAAAACAGCTTACTGTGAGGAGGAGGTCTACTGGAAACAAAAGAGTCGGAATAAATGGCTCAGAGAGGGAGATAATAATACTAAATTTTTCCACGCAATTGTACGACAGAGGCGAGCACGAAATCAGATAAATGGATTAATTGATAGACATGGGAAATGGGTCGAGAAGGACTCAGAAATGATTCATGAAGCGTCCTGGTATTTTACTGACTTATTCACCTCTAATGGCAATGATGAGGTGAACCTAGAGGAGATACATAGTCAGGTCACAGATTTGAACAATCGGATCTTAATTAGACCTGCAACCGAGGACGAGGTTAAAAGGGCATTGTTTGACATGGACCCAGATAAAGCTCCGGGACCAGATGGGATGACTGCACTGCTTTTCCAGCATTCTTGGGAAACTGTAAAAGGTGATTTATTGAGTTTGGTGAATAATTTTCTCCGAGAAGGAGAATTTCACAAAGATTTAAATAAGACAAACATATGCTTAATTCCAAAAGTCAACTGTCCGACACGAATGACGGAGTTTAGGCCAATCAGTTTATGTAACATTGGGTATAAGTTGATAGCCAAGGTTCTATGTTTGAGGTTGAAAATATTGTTACCTGCAATCGTGTCAGAAACACAGTCAGCTTTTGTGGCGGGCAGGTTAATTACAGATAATATTTTGATAGCTCAGGAAATGATCCACGCTCTGGCGACGAATAGCTCGGTGAGTGGACAATATATGGCAATAAAGACTGACATGAGTAAAGCCTACGATAGAGTGGAATGGAATTTTTTAAGGGCTATAATGCTTAAATTAGGGTTTGATACTCAATGGATTAAATGTGTCATGTGGTGTATAACGAGTGTAGAATATTCGGTATTATTAAATGGAACGCCTTGTGGGCACATAACTCCGGGACGGGGGTTAAGGCAAGGAGATCCTCTATCTCCATATTTATTTATACTCTGTACTGAGGTTTTGATAGCCAAACTTAAGAGGGCAGAACAAAATAAAATAACTACAGGTATTAAAATTGGTCGTAGTTGTCCACCAATCTCACACCTCCTGTTTGCAGATGATACAGTGTTCTTCTGTCGAGCTACTACAGAGGAAGCTGGAAAAATTAGGCACATTTTGGGGGATTATGAGAAAATCTCGGGTCAACGAATAAATTTTGACAAATCCTCTATACAGTTTGGTAAGAGAGTTGACAGTGAAATAAGAACACAGATACAACAAATCCTGGCTATTCCTAATACGGGTGGGATGGGTTTGTACTTGGGTCTCCCGGAAAATCTAAGTGGTTCCAAAGCAAAGGTGTTTGCTTATATTGTGGAACGTTTGAAAGCTAGAGTAGCCAGTTGGTCGAGTAACTTACTATCTAAGGCGGGTAAGGAAATTCTAATCAAATCAATCCTTACGGCTTTACCAACGTATATTATGAGTTGTTATAGATTGCCGAAATCGGTACTAGGGAATATTCAATCGGCAATTGCACATTTTTGGTGGGCAAGTTCGCGTACAAATAGTGGCATTCACTGGAAAAAGTGGGAGGAGTTATGTAAACCTAAGATGGTGGGTGGATTGGGTTTTCGATAGTTAGAGCATTTTAATTCGGCCCTATTGGCCAAACAAATTTGGAGACTGTTGGTTTTCCCAGAATCGCTCTTGGCAAGAGTGTTAAAAGGGAAATATTATAAGGATGACAGTTTAGTGGCGGTGCCGCTTCGTCCTGGTGCATCGTACGGTTGGAAAAGTATTCTTTCAGGACGTCCTTTGTTATTGCAAGGATTGATTCGGAAAATAGGGGATGGGAGGAATATAAAGATATGGCAAGATTCTTGGATTCCGGATATCGAACCTAGACCAGCACGAGGGTCTAATCTGGTTGTATTTCCGGATATGACGGTAGATCAGTTTATAGATCGTCATTCCGGCAGATGGAAGGAGGTTTTGGTTCGTCAGTATTTTGACCCACGCGACGTTCGTATAATACTGGCAATTCGTTTGCCACAATGCCCAAGATCAGATTTTTGGGGTTGGCATCATACGACTTCCGGGAAATATTCTGTAAAATCAGGGTATGAATTAGCTAGAGCAGGGAAGGTGGAGAATCAACACCTAGTCGGACCTACTTTTGACACATTGTATAATAAATGTTGGAAATTGGATTGTCCGCCTAAGATAAAACATTTTATTTGGCAAATGTTATCGGGATGCATGGCGGTATGTCAAAATCTGGTTCGACGGAAATTAGGTAATGACGCCAGATGTCAGAGGTGTGGTGCTGAGAGTGAGACAATCAATCATGTTATATTTGATTGTCCACCAGCAGTTCAGGTTTGGGCTTTATCCGCAATACCATCCCAACCAGGGGTGTTCCCGGGGATGTCAGCGTGGTACAATCTAGACTACTTACTGACTAAAATTTCTGAGTCAGGGGACAATTCAATGTCTACATGGCTAATTTGGCATATATGAAAAGCGAGAAATAGTTTCTATTTTACGCAAGTGGATTTAGATCCTAGGACAGTTTTGGTACGTGCTCAGTCAGATTTTTCCGATTGGATAGAGACCCATCAGGATGTCAGGCGTAACTGGATGCAATACAGACCTAGGACAAATTCGAATAAATCGTCAATAATATTTCCTACCACAGCTAATCTCAGTTTCACTGGCTACAAATGCTACGTGGATGCGTCCTGGAAAGACACGGGCCTGTTTTCAGGTCTCGGATGGTTTTGCTTTCCAGATTCAGTGGAAGGAATTTATTCGGGGTTTAGACGGATTCATCACAGTTTATCAGCTTTGCACGTGGAGGTGGAGGCGGTGATTTGGGCGATGGAGGCGCTATTAGAGTTGCAGATTCAAGAGGTGGAGATCTCATCCGATTGCGAGACGGCCTATCAAGTATTTCAGAACCCGGAGGAGTGGCCGGAGTTTTATCCATATCAAGAAGATTTCCGGCGACTTGCTGCTCGATTTTCTTTTTGCTCGCTTTCCGTCATCCCCAGAGCCTTGAACTACAGAGCTGATGCCCTAGCCAGATCAGGTCGTGTTTATGGAGTTTAATTGTTCTCTTATGCTATTGTCATTGAAAAAAAAAAAAAGTTATGCAAATGCGCCTCCATTTAGATACCACCTTCCGTTAGACTAAAACCTACAACAATGAACAATTAGTTGACCTCTTTAATATCATGGTGATATTTCCTTTATATTCTTTTCACTTTTGTAAAAAAGAAAAACAGAAAAATCTGATTTCCAGTTTAAGTGTTATTTCCAGTTTAAGTGTTGATTTGTATTCGATTTGCATTGGGAAATAAGCAATCTATCTATTTGGAATTCAAATGTTGTGTATAAGAAACATGATGTGGTAGGAATTCCTTCGAAATATTGGTGTCTGAGAATAACCTAGGTCTTCTATACTATTGTTGTCATTTAGCATATATGAACAAGGTAATGTATTGTAAATTGATGTGTTCATTACTGTGTTATGACCTTGATGTTTTTATTGTAGCTTGGCAGTAATTAGCATGTATTTAACATGACAGATGAGGCAATTCTTAATGAGATTGATAGAATGAGCAGCTCAATTGAAAGGATTGAGAAGCATTTGATATATTTGTAAAGCAATGGTCTTGAGCAACAACGGAAAGAACTTGAACTGACTAAGTTGAAGATGGATAGTGACATATGTGAGGGGATTGATATCATTGTCATTGAATCCGAATGGAAGATGAAAAAATGAGTTGTTGCATCCTTAGTTTTAGGTGTTATTGTCATTGTAGATATCTTAGATATGTAATGCTTTGGTGATGCTTTTGGTAATGATTGAGCTATGACATTTGAGAATGGTTTGGTAATGTTTTTGTTATGGTTGTGACAATGCTTTTGTTATAGTTTTGACAATGTTTTTGTTATGGTGCGAATGCATTTCCATTCCAAGTCAAAAGTTTTCATTGGAATCTTTAAAGTTTGACAACTCAACACCCTGATAGAAACCTATAGTGACATGTGATGATGGACCATAAAATAGGAAACATTTGCATTATAATAAAAACAAAATCTTAAGTGGCATTGAAAGATTGAGAAACCATTAACAGATCCAACAACCATAACTCCAAAAGACAAAGACTACAAAAACCATTAATAGATCCACTACAAAATATATGTTCAAACTCTAAAGAAATGAGACAAAAAGAGAGCTTCATTCGTACTTTGTTTGCCTTCACTTCATCTTCAAGGCTCTTGAATTATGATTTTTTGTGAAGACTCGGTATAAACCAATCAGCTTCAGAAAGATTCTCCTTCATGTTGTAAAGCAGTAGATTCTCATTGATGTTGAGAGAAACAACTTCTCCTTGTGCAGCCTACAGTAGATTCTCCTTGATTCTACTTACTGGTTCTTGTTGCTAGTTGGCAAGAACAAAAGAAAGAAATTTCTGCTTATTACAAACATCTCACTTATTGGAAATAAATAAAGATTTTTTTCAAAACTTGGCTCAAAAAATTAACTAACTCATATACACAAAACACCAAAAGAAGAAAATTGCATACATAAATACATTTATGAATAAATATGAAGTATGTACATAGAGTAAGGTTTAATCAGTTCTTCTTTTTATCGTTCTTGTCATGCTAGAGGACCACTGGAGCCGCCTGTATACTAAACCACCACTCTCTTAACCGCCTTATCAACCGTTCCGTGCTAACTCTCCGTGGCGGCGAGTATCTTGTGAAAAGCTCAACAAACACCAACGAAAGCAAGTAGCATCCCGGAACAAAGGCCATCATTGTTGCTGCAACCACAATCGCAATTGCAAACTTCTCGCTTGCCTGAAATAACAGTTTCAAATTGCAGTTAAACACAACTATAGGAGAAGCGTTTGTGTTGAATATAAGAAAGCAGGCAGACTGTTATGCTAAAAGTCAAGATTATCTGAAAAAGTTATTTTCTCTGTAATTTCACTATGTTAACAAAACGTACACAAAATCCTCCGTGTTCTCCAACTATGAAAAGCTACTCTTTATATACAACTAATGCAAAAGCTTCTAATACAATTAGAGGTTTCTATCTTCTCTCTCCCTCTGTTCCTTGTTCCCGACCAGTTTCTTCCTTTGATTCTTCGGCTGTTATGGTTGTTTTGTTCGGACCATTTCCTACTTTTTCTACCATTGGCTTCCTTCTTCGGGTATACACTGACCAAGGCATATCAATTACCCGGCCATGGGGGAGAAGCTTACCCTCAAGCTTGAAGGTGGGGAATAGTTGCAATAATTCCCGCATAAGGAGCCAGCTACTCTCGTGCGGTGGTAAGCCATTCCACTCGATCAGTGCTTCAAGTTTCCCCTCGTCATTATACCGCGTGTCAAGTATGTTCTTCGGACTCGGGAGTAATTCACCGGCTTCCTCAAGTTCCTGCGGTAGAGGATGTACCTCTCTGTGGACGCCGATGTGCAGGTTTTGAGAAGGGAGACATGGAAAACTGGATGGATCTTTGAGTGGGAAGGAAGGTCGAGTCTATACGCCACCCGACCTATACGCTCCAAAATTTCAAAGGGGCCGAAGAACCGAGCTGATAACTTGTGGCAAATACGTTTCATTACTGATTGTTGTCGATAAGGTCGAAGTTTAAGATAAACTCGATCGCCCACCTGCAAATCCAAAGCTCAACGATGCTTGTTTGCAGCTGTCTGCATAACTTCCTGTGCCTGAGACAAATGATATTTAACCTCTTGTAGCATCAAATCACGTTCCTTGAGTGAGCTTTCAAGCTGAAAGTTCATGGTGGAACCATGTTCATATGGTAATATCGAAGGCGCTTCACGTCCATAAACCACCTTGAACGGTGTAGGCCTTTAAGGCAGTGTGATATGAAGAATTATACCAAATTCGGCCCAGGTGGAGATGTTGGCACCAACGCTTAGGATTTGAGGACGTGAAACAGCGGAGGTACGTCTCCAATGTGCCGTTGACTACCTCAGACTGACCATCATATTTAGGGTGATAGGCAGTCGTGAATCGGAGTTTGGTGTGTGAAAGGCGATGACATTCATTCCAAAAGGAGCTCTGGAAGGTTTTATCTCTGTCCGACACAATAGATTCAGAGGCTCCATGAAGGCGAATGATTTCTTGGGGTGAAGCGGTTTTGCTACATCCGCAGCTGTATAAGGATGACGTAACGCCAAAAAGTAGGCCGTACTTACTGAGGCGGTCTACTACCACCAAGATGACATTCATACTTGCCGATAACGGTAACCCCTCTATGAAGTCCCATAGCAATGTGAGACCATACCTGGTTCGGTATTGGAAGTGGTTGTAATAGCCCTGCTGGACTTAGTGTGCTGTATTTATGCGTTTGGCAGATTTGACCATTCACTAACGTAGCGTTCCACAACTGATTTAATCCCCTTCCAATGAAATTGGTAACCTAGATTCTTTTCAATGTTTTCAGCACGCCTGCGTGACCTCCTGCAGCGAGTCATGATACTCGTGCAATAATAGAGGGATGAACACTGATGTGCTGGGAAGCAAAAGGCGTCTACGATAATACAAGTGGCCCTGCTGCAGAGTATACAAGTGACCAGACAACTTCCCCAAGCTGAGTTGATGTTTCAATGTGCGTATCTCCTCGCTACTCTCGGCATTGTGATGGGCATATAATGAGACCGAGGTAATTGAATGAGTAGGCGACATACTCTATGTGTGAAATCATAAACAAGAAGCTTGGTCAACCAAAATTGGTAATCCATCGACACCTCCCTTTGATCCAAGAGGAATTTCAAGCTTTTCTGGTCTGTCATGGACCACAAAGTGTCGACCAAAAAGGTAGTGCTTCCACTTCAAAACTGCAAGAACAATGGCCATTAATTCTCTTTCGTATATAGGTTTGCGCTGCTCTCTTTCGGTGAAAGCATGACTAAAGTAAGCCAGAGGATTATTGCCCTGCATTAGTATTGCACCTACTCCGCAACCTGAAGCATCAGCCTCTACAACAAAAGTCTTCGTGAAGTCCGGCAATGCTAACACAGGAGCCTGCAGCATAGCGTTTTTAAGCTTGTCAAAGGCCATCTGTGCTGTTGGTGACCATTTGAACATGTCTTTTTTCAACAAGGATGTCAGTGGCTGTGCAATACTCCCATAATGACGTTATAAAATGCCTATAATATCCCTGTAAGACCCAGAAATCCCCGCAAGGCTTTGAGTGTCCGAGGAGTTGGCCAATTTATCATTGTTGCCGTCTTGCTCGGATCAGTTGACACGCCTTCAGCTGAGATTATATGACCTAGATATTCAACTTTATCTTGTACAAAAATGCACTTTTTTCGATTAGCAAATAACTGGTTTTTGCTTGTAACACCTGGAAAAACTTGTTTGAGGTGATGAATATGATCTGATAAGGATAAGCTATAAACAAGGATGTCATCAAAAAATAAGAGTGAATTTCAGATGTTGAAGGTACTTGTAACTTCGGCGTTGGATGAGAAGGATTGAGTAAATGAAGTATTGTATCCACCCGATTTGCTCAGCGACAGGTGACGATCCTCCGCCATTTTGTTTGCATCTTGCAATTCAAGTGCCACTTTCCCCATTCTCTCTTCCAATTGATCCAAACGAGAGTCTTGGACCTCAAAACGGTTTACTATATCGGCGCTGGCTAACATTTCCAGTGGTCGTGTCATCGGAGGTTTGAAGTCGGTGGCTCACCACACCAATTGTTATGCTAAAAGTCAAAGATTATCTGAAAAAGTTCTTTTCTCTGTAATTTCACTATGTTAACAAAACGTACACTAAATCCTCCGTGTTCTCCAACTATGATAAGCTACTCTTTATATACAACTAATACAAAAGCTTCTAATACAATTAGAGGTTTCTATCTTCTCTTTCCTCTGTTCCTTGTTCCCGACCAGTTTCTTCCTTTGATTCTTCGGCTGTTATGGTTGTTTTGTTCGGACCATTTCCTACTTTCTCTACCATTGGCTTCCTTCTTCGGGTATACACTGACCAAGGCATATCACAGACCTGCGGGAAAAAGCGATAATAATAAAGCTCGGAACTTGAGAAGAAACAATGTTTGCGTCTTGAATGTTCTGTTCGAGCTCCAAGATCCCTGTCTGGACCGCCAAAAGCTGTTCCATTGTATTCATTGGAGGAGGTGCAGTTACTTTTAGCTCGATCATGCACTTTTCTCTGCTGAAACATCTTGTGAGAGTAATGAAGATTGCAGAGAAGAGAGACCCAAGGGCAAAGATATAAATAAGCCAACTCCTCCAAATTATGAAAGTGGAGAAGAGACAGAACACAATAGACATTATAAGTCATCCCAATAGACTACAGACAAGATCCAGTTCCTGGTGTCTATTATCGGAAGCATCAGTTCCTGCCAATATAAAGAGAAACAAGTGTAATTTTACGGATAGTTCCTCTCAAACAATTTGTTCTGTTTATTTGGCTTTACCTTCATCACCGCTAGGTTGGTGTCAATGCCATCCATTTTGACTCCATTAATCGTCTCTTGTGCTAGCACTACCTTCTCATAGTTCTTACGTGACTGCTTCACTTGATATCTCCAATGGGATTCACATCTCCAACCACTACTTCACCGACCACAAGACTACTCGCCTCAGTCCTTCTGCTCCTGGGACTTGATCCTCCAAAGCCATATCTGAAGCTGAGGAGTGTAGTGGTCCCCTGGTAAATAAATTACATATAAATTACACATTAACATCCTCAGAGATTTCATATTGTAAAATCATATAACCCACAGGCTTTCAATCATCACACTATTGGTCAAGATAAAGAAAAAACCATTTGGTACAAGTTATTCTGATAAGATATTAGTGTAACCTGTATCTTTCGATTTATTTGATCGATGGAGCTCTCTTGAAGTAGACATCTCTGCAAGCGTTTCAAGAATCAGATCTCCACCGGGGAAGCTGATCGCAGAGATTGAACGGGAGAAGATTTTCATAACGCATTACGTTTTTCAAACTGAGTTCTTGAATAGCTTGTACACGAATAACGCCAAGGACAGCCTTCAAAAGTGCTTCCTCTCTTGCCAAACCGGTGATCTTGTACTTGTTTATATATCTGTGAACGTATAATACTTCTCGTGTTAATAGTGAGCCAGTAATCACGGCGTGTGTGGCCTTTAAACTCTGGGAATTCCATTACCACTGGTTCTGATCTACAACAGATAGTCATTAAAAGCTGCTAACTAGATCGTTCAAAGAAGGAGTTTCCAGTTTGTATAAAACATTACATCGTTTAATGCAATAGACATGGTCTTACATAGATATAGACATGTAAGAAACAGGCCTTGTCGAAGAGCCGTTGTACCCCAAGGACCAGTTAACTCGGGTTTAAACTATTTGCTTTAGATCTTTAGATAGGTCATATCGCTTTGGTTTATCATAAGACACGACTTTTAAGGCCTCAAAAAATATAGGGAATTGGTCTGTCAGGATTAAGCGACCTGAATAGTATAGTGGCGAAAGTGAGTAGCTACGTACACATGCCAAGACCGTGACAATTGAAAAAATATAAACGATACCTGGCCACGTTGATATTCCAACATGTTCAAGAACTGGTTGTGTAGTAACTTTTCCCGTCTATATCTAATATCTTTTCTTTTTTTGATCGAACACCAGATAGAAAAGATGATTCAGACTGAGTCTTCATCTTCTTTATTGCTCTATAACCGTAATAGAGATTTAAAATTGTCTGCAAAGTAAGTCAACCACAAAGGGGTTCAGCTTCTAAGGACAGAAAGTTTACCTCTAAAGACCACATATATACTTTTCATAAACACAGAACTGAAGCCGACCCACCCGTTGATGAAGTAAGCATTTCAAACAGATTATCACATATGATCACATCAGCTATTATAGGAACTGCTGGTGCGATCCGTGAGAAGGCTTCTAAACTCACTGTTGCATCTTCCTCTACCTTGTTTCACAGGACAAACACAAGATAAAAGAAAATATTCTTAGTACGATTGCAGAAGAAAAGAGAAAAACGAGCCTTACGCTAAGTAAAGCCTGGCTAGCAACAGCTGGAACTTCCCAGGACGACCATCATGTCAAAGGTTAAACGCCGAAACTTTTTATCAGCTAGATGACCTGTTACTCCCACAGTCAGTGAAAGTGCCTTGAAACAACCATACTCTAGAAAATTCCTTGCAAATAGAGAAGGCTGCTTTTAGAGATTCAACTGCTTCTTGTTTGAAACTATCTCGCAGCTCAATTGCCAGAAAAACCAAGTATTCTGCATCAATAGCATATAATCAAAGCATAGCCATATAAATATAAGACAAATCGATAATTAGAATGTGTATTAAATCCCAAAATTCTCTGTAAATCCCTTTCTAGTTAGAAATATTTGCTAAGTAAACCTATTACTAGATTCACTCTATGAAAAATGATCATATCGTCTACGGCAACACACAACACACTATCCAAACAAGACAAAGCTTTATGAGCCTGTAAAGTCAGATGAATAGTACTTACTTTGAACACCTGCGGACAACCACATTGGCAACAGGAGAAAGCTCAGGTATCCAATTGGTCCCAGCAGATGGAGATCTTCCCATCTCCTCGATTTCTTCATCGAAAGAACATTTTTTCCCGAGCAACCATTTAAAAGATGTATCTTTAACCAAACCTTCAAGCATATCTCGGGTTTTGCTCGACATACCAGACTCCTTAGCTTGTCACCAACCTAGTTTGCCCTATACAATCAGCAGAATCAATCCAAGAAATTAGACAGATACCCATTATATGAAATTACAAGAATTGAGTTCAGTGCACAATCAGAACAATAACTTCCAAAACAGAGTCTTTATAATACGATGGACATGTAATCAGATGATCTCAACGAACCCACCTCAGATTAAGTTTATACAAAAACTAAAGTTTTCTTTTTGGGCCATAATCCAGGAGCTTCATTCTCGAATTAAAGATCAATTTAGGGGTTTTAACTCTTGAATCCTCCAAAAAATGCATCCAAAGGGTCCCTCTTGATTACCAGATTCTGCCTTGATTAAGGGTTAATCGAAAAATGACAACACAAAAAATAAAAAGCGATGCACGAAGACGGAGGAAGGGAGAGCGACGGATGTCGGTAAACAGCTCCGAATCATTCCCCGCCTTCGTGGTCGGTCTTCTATATGACACGGACACGTGGAGAAGACGTACACGTCAGCAGTTTCGACGGTTCTGATTAAATCAAATAACCTTCTCATCTTTAAATAATCTTGTTCGTACACGTGTCCGTTAGCAAATAATCGTATTCATAGTGAATTTAATCAATCCCCCTCTACTCTAGTTTCGCCGCCGAGCTGAACCAAAAACACCTATGGATGTTATAGATGATTGGGGACGCAAAATTTGTTTCTCCTCCTCTCCCGAAGAATCCATTGATGTTTTCTTCACCAACCCATCAAGTTCTCAGCTACTCTTCTCTTCTCCCTCACTCTCACCACCGGTTCTCTCTCCTGTCCCTCACCTAACTCCCGCGCGTTTTCTCTCTGTCCTTGGCGTCCCTCCATCGGTTTCTTCCGAAATTGAGGCCTCCTTCGATATTCCCAATCCGCACGACGATGCCGATAGGGTTCTCTCATACAATCGCCTCCAGTTTCTACCTTGCCCCGATAGAAATTCTGTCTTGGTGTTTTTCCCCACAGGGAGTAACCTCGATCAAATTGGGTTCTTGCTGCTTTATACCGGAGATTCGGGTGGTTTACGGGTCAGGGGTTCGGATGAAGGTGATATCTTTGCGGCAGCTGAGAGATTTTTTTCGCGAATTTTGAAGATATTGGTGCAACCAATTAGTGATTTAGGAGCTTATAAGAGTTCTTCTCCAGTCGAATTTGGGTACGTTATGGTTTATTCATTGTATTCAGTTCATTGGTACTGTGTCAAGTATAATGAAGATCAAGGGATGCCGAGTTTGAGATACCTCGGAAGTAAGCAGTTTAAGAGGTCTTCCGTTGCGAGTGCGTCTTGGAGTACTCATCTTCCTGGAGAGTGTTTAGTCTTGTTAGAGAACGGTGAGGTATTTTTGTTTGATCTGAATAAGAGAGAGTGTAGATTTAGAGGTTGCAAACTGAAAGTCTCTTGGGAAGATCAAGGGAAATCAGTGAAATTGAGTTGGTTAGGATGTGAATTTGGTTGGAGACTTGGAATGCTTATCCTTGCTCGGTCTGATGCAGTTTTTGTTATCAACAGAAGCTCTGAAAATTGCAGTGTGAGGTCTTTATTGGAAGTTGAGAGTATGAATATGGCTGGAACAGAAGAGTTTGTTGGGTTTGCGAAGGCGGGCAGTGACAAATTTCGGTTTATTCTTGCTTCTCAGAGCTATGTATTTCTTTGTGATCAGAGATCAGGAGTGCCTTTGTTAAAATGGCAGCATGCTGTTGAGAAGCCTTGCTTTATGGATGTTTATAGCTTCTCTGATCTCGGGTTTAGGACAGATGAATCAAATACTTCTTGTGTAATAATTGGGTCGTTTTGGAATACGCAATCTCAAATGTTCTGTTATGGACCTTCCCCTTCTGTTATGAAAGATCCTTCTTCCATGTGTGTATCAGAGCTTCCACACAATTTACTCTTACGTGTTGGGAAGTGTCTCTGCAGTAATTGTGTATTTAAAGAAGTGATGATGAAGGAGTCTCTGCCCGAGTGGGTTGATTGGCAGAAAAAGATTGTTCTTGTTCTCGGTTTTGGCGTTTTAAACAAGTACATTCGGCTTGGGTCATCAGATCAATCTTCTGGGTTTACTTTGATTCAGCTGACATCCTCAGGGAAGCTTGAAGCAGTAAAGTTCCATGCTTCTCAGGATCCTGTAAAATATTTAGAAGTAATAGCTCATAAAGATTCAGCATGCAAGTCCAACGAGGTGAACTTACTATACATCCCTGATGACAACGAATATAAATTTGTGAGACGATTTAAATATCTCGAACTCAAGTATCTCTCTGCTCACAAAAAAGGGCTGCTCGCTGGGTTTTTAGACTCAAAGATGAGAACAAAATCATTTGGTTTGCAGAAGAGTAAATCTTTTAGCTTAATCTGCCACGAGGAGTTATGTAAAAAGATGAAGATTTCTGGATTTGGTAGAGACAGATCTTCCTCTGCCATAACCGTAGTCTTCGAGAATATCAATTCACCCACAAGTGTTTTCGACATTGCAGTTAGAGATATCTGGTCAAGCTTACCTTTAGAGCTTTTGTTGCTTGCATTCTCAAACTACTCTGAGTTTGAAGATGTTCTGGTAGACAAGAAGAAACTGTCCCTAGAGTTCTTAGTTGTTCCAGAATTCCCACAGCTACCGCCTTTTATTCTAAGGAAACCTTCAAGCCGAAGTAGCAAATGGTCGAAGAAAGAGCAACCTGGTGTCGAACTCGTTGGTTCTGTTCTTCCACTTCCAGTTCTCATCACAATCCATGAGTTCCGTAACGGATGTCTCAATTCAGAACAAGAGTTCTCGCCCGAAGCAGAGTTCTCTAGCAGATGCAATCAAATCTCCAAAGTCACTCGCGAGCGAGCAAACTCAGGTGTAGAAGAGGAAACAGTTGCTGGTGTAGAAGAGGAAACAATTTCACTTGGCGATGACCGAAGCGAAGAAATGTGGCTCAACAGCGATTCACAGAAAGAGGAAAAGCCGTTCATTGCTTATTGTCCGATGAAAGCTGATTCAGACAGACAACAGAAGGAACTCACTACATTTGTCTCCAGAGTGCGTAGTTGTAAAAAAGATGGTGATGATATTGGTGGAGGAAGAACAGGGCTTGAACTGTTCGATGAGTTGTCTCCGGTAGAGATTTTCTTAGAAAATCGCAATGTGAATTTCGATACAACAGGTTCACTTACGTCCAAGACGCTTCTCTCTCAATGGCATCGTCGATCTTTATCTTATCAAAAGTTTCTTTCTCAGTACCATAATATTCACAGACCAATTTTGTAGATTCCAATTATTTGGTTATAATACATTTTTGTCCCATCTGCCTGTCTCGTATGGTTAAAAAAAATCACATCTGATAAAAATGTATCTAGATATAGAATTTTTGTTGTAGAATCTCATGCGTTACAAGGAAAAAAGAAAAAGTCAAAAAAGAAACACGAGTTCGTTATAAAAGTCTGGTTTTAAAATGTTCCTACTCGAGCAAAAAAGGAACTAACAATTACTTCTTTTTCTTCTCTTTCGAAAGTCGTAAGATGGATCCTAACCCAAACGGAGATGGACCACCAATCACCGGAGCGATCGAGAAACTTCCTCTTCCGGCGCCATTCTTTCCGGCTTCTTTTTGTTGCCTAAACTGATATGAGCTGCAGCAGAGAGAGGAAGCGGAAGAAGAGGAAGGAGGTATATGAGATGATGGATTTCCACCTGGACGCGGAACTCCATGTCTCTGCGAGCTATGCTTGTTAATGTCCCTTAGCATTGCCCTCTTCGAATTCATCACTGACCCTGTAGAATGGCTTCTCGTTAATAGTGGAAACGAACATATCAGACTCTTCTTTATATCGCAGTTAAGGCTTGAGCTTCTCTTAAAGCTCCAAAATGATTTTGATGATTTCTCTGCTTCCAAATCGGAAGTCGCACCGCTCCCTTTACCGAGTCTACTTCCTCGAGTTGCCTTCTCGCTGTACTTTCTAGAATATTCAGGCAATCGCAAAGGCGGAGGAAGAGAGGAGGTTAAGGAAGGAACGGAGACGATAGGAGGGAGTTCGTACTTGTAGAGACGTTTTGGCATGGCGGTTGCCGTGGTTACTTGGAAAGGTAGGACCGGGAGGATCATGCCATCCGCAAAGATCTCATCGGCTGGTGAAGAATCTTCAGGATCGAAGTTTCTGGAGATATGGAACTCGAAATCTGAGTTTGATGATTCTAAAAGAGTTGTGTCTCTTCGAACAGGGTCTGACGGTTGTTGTTGTTCTATAGGAGGTCCTTTCTCGGATTGTCCTAGATCACCAGCAAATGAAATCCGCTGGTGATTTGACTCCGCACAGACCATGATGCTCCGTCTTGCTGGAGTATTAAAAGCAGATTAGTGAAACCAACAAGAAAGAAAGTACCAATCTTGTCTAGCAACGATCAAAACCAAGGAATGAATGAGAAGATGAAGGAAATGTTTAGGGGACCTGATGTTTGATAATATTCGAGATTAAACACATAAGTCTATCGAACAGAGTTGAAACTTCAATTAAAATAATGGATGTGGTGTGCCACTACTGCAGGAAACATTGGCAGAGAAAAAAGAACACAATATCTTATTAGATTTTAAGAAATTTGAATCATTTACATTACCTCGACTTTAAGCGTCCAAAGGACTGTTTATTCTTTTTGTCTTCTCTGTTTTCCACAAAGTTTATATTGGTCTTGGACCTGGAGCCTCCTACTCGCGTCTCTGGCTAGTGACATTAGCCACATAAAAATGAGATATCTTTATCAGCTTGATCATGGCTTTCTACTACGACCAGGTTTGGATTATCTGAAGAGAAGTTTTTGAATTGCGAAGCAAGAAAGCACAACAACAAGAAGCTTCTTAGAGATTTTTGAGATCATCCCTCCATTATCTTACAAAAACAGTAACTAGATTGTTTGTTCTTTTCCAGAAGACAGTCAACAATTGAGCACCAAATCAATATGTAATAACCTAATTGTAGCAAATGTCCCAGCTAAAGTGTGCAGTAGATGGAACTGTGCTTCTAACTTGACTCACCAGAGAGAGAGAGAACAATCTGTTTATCAAACCTTGGAAATGGTGAAATGTTGTTGTAAAACGAAAGCTTGGTCTGACCCTGCAATGTTGTCAATTTATCTATCAACGAGTTCTTGATACAAACATGCATAAGAGCCGACAAGCTTTTATTCAAACAACAGTGATCAGATATCTCTCAGAATCTTAGCAAGATACCAATTTTGTGTTACTCATGAACTGCTAACAGTAAGCGACAAGAATACTAGATAAGGAACAAATATGAAAGAAAGTTGCAGAGAGCTGCATTATTGTTAATAAAAAAGAGAACAGCTGGAGATTCCATTGCCATGGAGATTACAATTAGCATTGGTAACAGAAAAAAAAAAAAAAAAAAAAACCCAGTTGTCTCTTTTACAACAAAAGAAGAATATTTAGAAACCAAGTTTATGGCTTCATTCACTAAAACTGGGCACATTGCTACATTTTTTCTTCCTTTTTACAACGAAAATGGAAATATTTAAAAGTAAAAAAACAAAGTTGATACATTTTCTTGGATAGAAGAAGCTGACCCCAAATTGAAGAAACTTGTTATGTTTCCACAGCCTCAGGGACGTCGTAAGAGTCTGCTGTTACTTCTTCTGCTAGCCACAATCCAGGAAAAAGTGTCTGCAAAATTTTCCAGTAAAATTCAAATCAAATTAAGCAACAAAGCACATCAATTTGTGTTGTTTGAGAGAGAAAGAGAGGGAATTGGAAATGAGGAAGCTTACATTCATTTGCTTTTGAACCACTCTTGGTCTCTTCTTTGGTCTTCTCGGAGGTCTTTTACCGATTAGGGCTGAGAAATCTTCTTCGATTTCTTCTCTTAACAAAGTAACAGAGAATTTCACTTTCTCATTCTTGTTTTGCGAGTCTCCATCACCATCACCTTCGCAACCTCTCTTCACGCCAATTTCATGTCTCCGTAGAGAAGACGACTCGATGATCCTCGCCGATTCATCTCCTGGTTCATTACACGCAGCTCTTCTCGTTCTCAGATTCCACGGCCGAGCTACAACGACATCGCCGTTGTTCCTTCCTTCTTCTCCTCCATTTCCCAGAACAGAGAGCTGCTTAGGTTTGCCATCGTACACAAGATCGAGCCTGAGCTTCCCGTCTGCAGAACCGAGCTCTCCTAGAACTCCTCCGTTGTGAGATCTATGAGCGACGCGATAGGGAGAAGGAGATGAAGAAGAAGAAGAAGGAAATGAAGGAGATCGGTGGTGAGGAAGTTTGACACACCTAAGGAATCTTTGCTGACCCCATCGAAGATAAGGTAAGGTGAAGTTGTGGAGGCGTTTGGATCTCTCCGGCGGAGGAGGAAGCTCCATTGATGAAGAAAGTGTGATTGATTTCGGTTTCTCTCCGCCGTGGGAAGATTCTTTTCTTTGGTTTTCTTTTTTTTTACAATTCTGGTGAACTTCTTTTCCTTTGGAGCAAGTTCAAAGTTTTTATTTATTTATTTGGTTTTTCGTTCTGAACTAAATTTCTATATTTATTCTCAGCAATTTTTTATTTTATTTTATTTCTTGTTCGAGTTATTAGGTAAGAGAAAGTTTGGGACGCGATTGTAACGTTGTACTCGTTTTTTTTTTCCGACCGGTATAAAATCAGCCTCACAACTTGCTATTAAATACGCTTACATTCAAATTAGAGGGATTCTGTCGAAAATTATAAATTAGGAAATATATTTATCAGCCATATTAAAACTGTTTTGCAGCCAAACAAAATGAAAATTGATCAAATATTTATTCTTTAAATTATTTATTGTTATAGTTTAGAGAATCACAAACCAAAATTCAGATTAACGCCTAAAGTTTTTCCTCTATTTCATACCAATTATGTGGTCAACGGTAACTAAAAATGAATCTGTAACTACAATAATTTTAGTTAATATATTAGTATATTAACATACCGAATCATTGAAAAGTAATATATTAGTATATTAGTTTTAGTTCACACGAATTTGTATAAAGGCAAAAGTTATTTTCTGGGATCAATTGTATGGATAGTGTGTAAGTAAAACTACTCTTACCTGAGAACTTAAACAGCATGATGAAATCTGATGTAAGTATTCATCTTCTTCTCTTGTATTGTATGTGATTCTGTGTTTGTGATTCGAAATAGTATGTTTTTGTTTTGATGATAAAACTCACCAGTTTAGAGGAGCTCTGGATTTTTGACTTTTGGTTAATGAGTCTGAAAACTACATATGTTTCTTGTTAACTGGGTTAGATGGTTAATTTTCAATTGTTTTTTCTTTTGGTCATTTCAATAATCAGATAATGTTTGTGATTTTATCATAATCTCTGATTTTTGAAGAATTCAGAACACAAACTAAAGAGAGAAAAATGGAATAATCATCCAAAACAAAGGAATCAAAGAAGCAATAAAGGACTAAAAAGGAAAGTATTAAATTAATCGAGGAGAGAAATTGTAATTACAAATCTAATTTTTTTAATGTTAAATAAGATTATCTTACCCTTTTTCGTTTAAAAAGGAAAAATATTATGAAACTCTCATTAATGAGAAATTACACGTCATCCGCGTATAAAAGGAGAAAAACTGTGGCAAATGTAGGTTTTGTTCCGAACACGTGATGTATGTTTTAGTTTGTTGTGTAGGTTTTGAATCACGTTATGTAGGTCTTGTTATGCGAAATAGTTTTTGGTACGTAATGTAGGTTTTAGTTCATGTTAAGTAGGTTTGCTATACGTTATGTAAGTTTTGCTATGTGAAGTAGGTTTGGCTATGACTTGTAGGTTTTGATATACATTATGTAGGTTTTCGTTTGTTGTATAGGTTTTGAGTAACATTGTAGGTTTTGATATGTATGTAATGTAGGTTTGTTATGTACTATTACATAGGTCTTATGTAATGACCAAATTACCCCCGTTATTAAACCTCCACCTAACATCTGCCTTTAATGGTATTGCCGTCAACAGTCTATATGTTTCATCAACCTTTATGGTATTGCTTCCTGAAGATACACCACCTATTTACTTATCTGATACTGAGCTAATACGAATCTTTGTGGAGAAGGTAAAGAGGTATAGAATGCGTCTTTGTGTTGAATTTTATGAGAGATCAAATGTAGAATCAGAAGAAGAGGTAGTTCGTGATGAAAGTCTTTATGAGTTTGTAGCTGAGCAATATAGTAGGTTTTCATATCAGTCTTGTAGGTTTTCAGAAAACCTACAATCGGGTGAAGATGATGAAGACGTAATAAGCAGGTTTGACTACTGTGATAATCTTGATGGTGTCAACTCTGGAGATGAAGAGTATGCTCGTAGTGGAGAGAACCTTAGCAATTCCTCTAATCAAAGGGAATTATTTGCTAGTGATGAGTTTGTGGGTAAAGGATTGAGTGATGTAAACTTAGCCATTGGGCAATTTTCTCCGACAAAAAAGGAGTTGGAGACAAGGTTGTTGTAAACCGTCGTTTCATTTTTGATGTTATAGCATCATCACGATTCTTGTTTCGCGTGAAATGTTGGGTGCCTGTTTGCCAATGGTATCTTAAAAGAGCATCAATTGATAGTTTCTATCACTTATACATTAAAAATACGTTGGAAAACACACTTGTGTCGTGATAGAGCGGTCATGTCGTGCAAGACAAGCTAGTACATGTATTCTAGCTCGCCTTTATGTCTGTTCTGCACATTCATGTCTCCGAGTGTCTAAATAAACGCTGGAGTTAAAGTTAGTGGTTCTTTGATTCATGTTATTTAGGTTTTGGTTCACGTGATGTAGGTTATTGTATGTAGGTTTTGGTCCATGTTATGTCGGTTTTGGTCCACGCTATGTAGGTTTTGGTTCAAATTATGTAGGTTTTGTTCCACGTCAGATTAAGTAGGTTTTTTCGGTTTTGCAAGCATGTTATGTAGGTTTTTGTCCACATTATGTAGGTTTTGCCCTACGTTTTGTAGGCTTTGGTTCAGGTTAGGTAGGTTTGGGTCCACATTATGTAGGTTTTAGTTCAAGTTATGTAGGTTTTGGCTATGTTTTGTAGGTTTTGGTTCCACTTACGTAGGTTTGTTGTTTTGAAGAGCGGCATTCCAGAACTAGATTTCCATGATATATTTGAACAAATTCCAGAACTAAATCCTCCCATTCATGCTCATTTACTTAAAGCTGATGTTAGGTTGTTGAGTCGTGTACATTTCCCTAGTAATAGGTTCAACATCACCACAACAAATATAGCCTAATATCAATCAATCATGCCTTGGGTGAAGCTATGACTTTTCCAATTGTGCAACTTATTGATGCAATAAGCTCCATGTTAACAAGGTGGTTTGCAGATAGGAGGAAAAATGTGGCACTAACAACCACATCTCTCACAGTTGGCTTAGAGAATGTACTAAAGGTATTGCGTTATGTAGGTTTTGGTCCCATTATGTAGGTTTTGCTTCCGTTATGTAGGTTTTACTTTATGTAGGTTTTGCTTTTTTCATGTAGGTTTTGCTTTCGTTATGTAGTTTTTTCGTTATGTAGGTTTTGGTATTCAATGTAGGTGTTCGATTTTTCTTGTAGGTTTTCAACTTATGCAGGTTTTAGTTGTAACGATGTTGGGTTAATTATTGATCTTATATGGGAGAGTTCAGGAAGCCAAACTTTTCGCAAAACAACAAATAGATGAACATCAGGCACATGTGACAAACAACACATCATCTAATGTTGTCAATCTGACGGAGAGAAAATGTATGTGCAATAGGTATGACGTAGACAAAATTTCTTGTTTCTATGTCCTAGCTGCCGCCGAAAGTGCTAGTCTTCCAATAGTCTCTTTCACTCATTGGTATTACCACACAAAAACTTTGTATTATGCCTACGCAAAGTGTATTAAGCCTCAAGATGCTACTACACATGTATCCGAGGAGGTTGCTAACAAGGTTTGTAAGCCTCTATCGATTAGAAAGCAAGTAGGTCGACCGAAAAACTCAAGAATAAAAAGTATTCTAGAGGTGGTAGCTGAGTCTAAACGACCAATGAAGACGTACACTTCTTCAAAGTGTTCTCAGCATGGCCATAATACGCGTACTTGTCCATTGAAACCATCGCAGATATGACCGTTTTACTCATTCTCTGCCATAAATACTGAAATTACATTCTTTTATGTAGGTTTTTACTAAGTGATATGTAGGTTTTTACTACCTTATGTAGGCTTAGGGTAAAGTTATATAGGTATCCATAACAGATATGAAATCAAAACCTACATGATGTAGACCAAAACATACATAACATATACCAAAACCTATATGACATCAATCAAAACCTACACTACGTAAGAAAATCATCCTCAAAACCTACATAACATCAATCAAAACCTACATAGCGTAAACCAAAACCAAAACCTACAAGATGTAAACCAAAACCTACAAGACATAAAACAAAACCTACAAAAGGTAAACCAAAACCTACATAACGTAAACCAAAACCTACAAGTTACGTAGGGTTTGTTATGTAGGCATTGACTCAGTGTTATGTAGGTTTGATGACGTCCTTGTTTGTAGGTTTTGGTTTACGTTATGTAGGTTTTGATTTAGTGTAATGTAGGTTTTACGACCTCTTATGTAGGTTTTATGACCTCTAATGTAGGTTTTACTTCCTGCTTTGTAGGTTTTTTGGAGTGTTTTGTAGTTTTGTAAGTTACTTCCTTTTACGTTGGTTTGTACAAGTAATTATCATTATGTTGGTTTGTACAAGTAATACATTTATCATTATATACAAAAGTATACATAAATGTTACAAACCCTAAGAGTTAAAATAAAGTATGTGATGAAACTCACAGCTCAAGGTTGACTGTCAAAGATCCACATACCCTTGTTCTCCTCATTCTCTCCTCGGGGGTTGGGGTTAGTCATGATAAACTCGCAATCCTGAAAAAGCTCATCTAGGACCTTTGTTGCATACTTTACTCGGGGGATAAGAATAATGTTCTCGGTCAGTCCCTCGAATGAGACACCTAGGGCCAAGCAATCAATGAACTTGAGTACAAAAATCCCACAATCCCCACTCTAACTCTGCTAAGGAACTCCTTTGACCCTTGAAATCTTGTATCTTTAACTGCTAAGCTTTTCGTTTGGAATTGGAAGTGCCATTTGTTTGACCAAGAGTGGGATCATCCTTGCGAAGGCTTTGCATTGGTATAGGACCATACGGTCCGATGTTACAGACATGTATGAATCAAAGACTTTGATCGTGTATTTCACTAAGTCCACCTCCAACGACACCCAATGAACTCCCCCGACGTTGTGCGCTATGTACACCCAGTTCAACTCTGTTACCCATCTCCTTCCAGTGGCATACATATCATCATTCCCTTGGTAAAACTCTGTGTACCCTCCCTCAAAACGGAAATTCTTGCCATTGGTGCAAATGAACGAAGTCTGGTACTTTGTTACCCACATTGTTAAGAACTCTTGATCAAGAAAAGCAATTCAGCAACTATAGAATGGCATAACAGGCTGGTAATGTTTTCTGCAAAACATCAGCATAACGACGGACATATGCTGCGAAGAGGAAAAAATAATAAGCCAAAAACCTACGGAACCGATGAAAAAACCTACATAACAGATACCAAAACCTACATAGAAGTAGGTGTTTTCATTGGGTCGTCACCATACCAAAATAGACTTACATGTTGCATAGCCTGACGTAGAAATCGGAATTTGTGTTGCAAATGAGGGGAACTTACAAATCAGAAGTAACATATTCAACAATTCTTTTCAGTTGTCCCGCCTCATAATCACCAAAATGATCATATATAGCGACTGATTGCTGGACTCCTTGCAAAATACGACTCACTATTGAACACCCTTTGAAGGGCGATATTTGTAGGAAAAGAAGAAAAAAATCATAAGAATATGAAACCAAAACCTATGTAACAAATATCTAACCAACATAACATATATTAAAACCTACATAACATCAAGCAAAACCTACACAACGTAAACCAAAACCTACAAGTTGTGCCCACTCCTACATAACATATACCAAAACCTACAAGTCATACCCAAAACCTACATAACAAATACCAAAACCTACATAACATCAAGCAAAACCTAAAAGTTATACCCACTCCTACATAACAAATACCAAAACCTACAAGTCATACCCAAAACCTACATAACATAAACTGAAACCTACAAGTCATACTCGGAACCTACTAGGAAGAAAAATTTACTTGAGAAGCTGCTAGTTTGATTTTGCGACTCTCTCTATTAACATCTATTAACAGACTGTACATCTAACAAAGTTTTTCGATTTTTCAACCCCACCATCTCGCTTTTTAGACTTTCATATTTCTCATCCTTATTTATCTCAGCCTGCTCTACTTAGCTAGTGATCCCTCCAACAACGACCTTATAGTTGACTGCTCCTTCTGTATGGATGCTTGCGTCTTGTCCCTAACATTTTCCTCCACGAAGGACTTCAAATGTCAATGGTCTCCTTGACATTGTCACTGCTCTCAACCTCCTTCCACCTCTTCACTTTGTCATTGTTTTATGGTGGCTTTTTCTTCTGAAGTCGAACCTGAGCCTCATTTATGACCACTTCCAATACAAAGAGAGAATCAATATCAATAACTCCATCACAGAACGAAAACCGACATTACAGACATTACGAAACTCAAAACCTACAAGTCATACCCAAAACCAAGAGAACATAACACAAAACCTACAATTCATACCGAAACCGATATTACGGAACACAAAACCTACATAAAAGAACCTAAAACCTATAACTCATACCGAAACAGACATTATGGAACCCAATACCTAAATAAAAGAACTAAAAACCTACAGAACAGAACCCAAAACCTACAACTCATACCGAAAGTAGACATTACGGAACCCAAAACCTACATAAAAGAACCCAAAAACTATAGAACATAACCCAAAACCTACATGTGCTAAATCAAAACGTACATCACATAGCTTCCTTGATTTTTTTTGGGCGTCAATGGCCACCAACGCCAACTTCCTCTTCTTCAAATTATATGTCTCCCAGAATCTCTCATCGAGGAACTCTTTAAGTATATCCTTAATCATATCGTATAGTCTACAGTCCCAAAACACTTCTCCGCCCAAAAAAGATAAACATCTTCCACTTCCTTGTGAACCATGTTCTTAACAAGGCGAATCTGCAAAATTGTTTAATTTCAAATTAACCAACTTAACCTACAAAATGTGTAAGTAACCCTACAAAAAGTCTATCAAAACCTCCAAAACAACATACATTTCCGTCTTCTGAGTTTTGTATCTCATCCTCTAGTATGACATCCATGCTTAATTTAGCCATGCCTATTTCCCAGCGGAGTAGGGGTATATCAATATCATCTCTCCTGGAACCGTAAAGCTTCCCAAGGCATTCAACATACTCTAATGCCCATATCAGCGGCACATGGACATAACCATGTAGAGTGTACGTCAACCCAGAGTATGACGCCCCTTTGATGAATCTAATTAGTGATTGAAAGGCATCCCGACACCAAGAATACCTTTGAAATATCTCCACATCCAGCACCCTCTTTGCAGCTTGAAGTGGGATTCAGCTTCCTCGATGCAAACCCAATATACCAACATGCAACACGAAAAGGAGACCCAACATTCTCCTTTTCTCGAATGTCCAACCCCTGAAAATAAGCGGCAAACACTCAAAACAAATATACATAATAGTCTACAAACCTACATTACATACACCAAAACCTACATAAGTTGTAGCAAAACCTACATAACATACACCAAAACTTACATAAAGTGAATAACAAAACCTACATCGTCTACCAAAACCTACATTATGTGAAAAGATACATGTCATACAGAACATACATGTATCTCTGGAACGCCTTAGTGAGTTCATAGTAGTCCAGACCTTCACCTATATACGAGTTTAAATCAGCCCATAACTCTTCATGAGATGCCTCTACGTCATTTCCTTCCTCATCTAGACCACATGGCAGCCATGAGATCTCCTCAAACTCATAAAGGGAGAACCTCAAAGGGCGGGTACCAACCAATACCCACATCTCGTTCATTCTTATGATATAAAGTTGATTCATGAGCAACCAATCCACAGGTTTTGCTGCCCACATATACTTCATCTCTGTCAATTTTAGCACTACACCAACCGAGAAATTGTCTTGAATGTCAATGAAGGCAACTTCACCAATTGCTAGCTGTATTTGCTTGAAATCTGGCAGCTTACAAAAATGAATAAAGCTCTTTTTGCTAGAAGACCTTTTGTCTGCGCTGAAAAGTCTCCTTGGATATTTTTCTGCAACATTGTTACACCGAAAAAAAGGCATCACAATGTTAAAACCACATGTCTACATAACATAAACAAAGCCTACTTAACAAAATCAAAACCTACATAACATGAACCAAAACCTACATCACTGAGTCAAAACCTACAATACAGACTCAAAACCTACATTACGTAAACTAAAACCTACATAACTAAGTCACAACCTACATAACACAATCAAAAACTACATAACGTAAAGGAAACCTGACGTAAACCAAATCCTACATAACGTAAACCAAAACCTACATAATGTAAAACAAAAACTACATAATGTAAACCAAAACCTACATAACGTAAACCAAAACCTACATGACGTGACCCAGAACCTACATAACGTAAACCAAAACCTACTAACCTATACGAAAACCTACATGACTGAGCACATAACCTACATAATCCAACACAAAACCCACCCAATCATTGCCTTTAAACCTACAAAACACATACAAACCCTACAAACAATTTAATTTCAGTGGCCAACCCATATTGAACGACCTGCTAACCCTAAATCTCGCACAAACCAGAGATCAAACAATCAAACTAGAGATTGAGAACTTACTTTTGAGATGATGATATGCGAAAATCTACTAGAAAATGTAAGAGAAGCCGGTCTTGTGACATGAAAACGGAGGAGAAGAAGAAGAAAAGAAATGAACTACGAAGACGATGAAGGAGAAAGTATAATGCGGAAATCTACCAGAAAATCTATGAAAAGCCGGTGTCGTGACGAGAAAACAGAGGACAAGAAGAAGAAGAGAAGAAATTAACGACGAAGACGATGAAGGAGAAAGTTGAGAAATTTTGTGAAAGTTGAAAGATATGAATCACAGTTTTTTTGGGCAACATATAGAATAAGAGAAGTAGTTAAAGATTCATATTTCTCTTTTTTCTAAAAATTGTACTAAATGGAATACTTGTAATAAAATGATACCTTTAACTATAACAAGTAATTTCATCTTTTTTTTTACTTTTCATAATTGTCAAAAGATTATTCTAGTAATTATGTTATTTTTTGGAGTATTTTAGTCATTTTTTCTATAAGATAACAAACAAACAATTTGAGAAAAATAAAGAAGAAAACAATAGAAGTAGAGAAGCAAAGAAGTTGCTCATGTTTCCTCACACATGAACTCGCGTCATTCTGAAAGGATTGAACATCTAATTAAATGAATCTCCACCATGGTACAACTAGCTAAAACTCAAATATTGATGGGGATTCACAGGGAAATCTATTACACAAAATCGTTCGTGGGGTGCTATACAGTAAGAGAAGTGAACGGTGTGGAGGCTTTGCTTTAACATTGTGGTTTGTTATGCTCCACTAGCAGAGCTTTGGAGTGTATATTATAGCTTATGTATAGCTTGAGCTCGTGTATTTCGCATGGAGTTAGAGGTAGATTCGCAGGATATGTGATAATATGTATGCATTTTAGCTAGTTTAAAGAGTCATTTTCCATTCAATTTGCATTGATTCATACAACATTTGCATCATATTATAGTTCTTTTAGGCTCATTTGCACAGTATGCATTTACACGACATACATTTCGCATTTGAAGTTGTTTTCAGAAGTTTGAAGATCAATTCAGACCAGAGGTGAAATGATCCAACATATTTGACAAGAAGACACACTTTAGAGTTGGATAAGAGCAACAAAAGTGCAATTTAGATGTAACTCAACAGTCAACTCTAGCGGACATATCAAGTTGATTTAACTCTAGCGGACATATCAAGTTGATACAACTCTAGTGGACAGATCCAGTTGACTCAACTATAGTAAACAGATCAAGTTGATTCAACTATAGCGGATAGATCTAGTTGAGTCAACTCTAGCGGGTAGATCAAGTTGATTCAACTCTAGTGCATAGATCTAGTTGATTTCAGTCTATTAGCTAAATCAAGTTGATTCCACTTTAGCAGCTCGAACGAGTTGATTTCACTCTAGCAAAAGGATCGAGTTGAGTTTACTCTTACTAGCTTGATGGGCTGCAGTAGCAGATGGATTGAATTGATTTTGCGCACACTAATTCGATGGGTCGTTGTAGCAGATGGATCAAATTTATTCTGCACACACCAACTCGATGGGCCACTCCAGCAAATGGATCGAATTGATTATGTACACAGTAACTCAATTGGTCTCTCCAGCAGATCAGTCGAGTTATTTTAACTCTTGCTAGCTCGACCACTCAGCTCTACCCACGTGGTTGAGTTAGAAGATTCCAAATTATTTTTGCAAACTTTTTGGCTTTTTACTTTAATCGGTTTATTGGAGTGAGAGTGTATATATTCCACTCATGTCACTAAAACGATGATCCTAGTTTTTGCATCCTGGATAAAATAAACTTTTAAGCTATTCCCTTTCTTTGTAATTCCGAAACAAAACATTTTTTCTTATGAACTTTTAATGCAATTTATGTTCTCTTTTAAATATTGTTTATCATTTCCTTCTTAGTTTTATGATTATGTTGTCTATTTTGATTTATGTTATGTTTGTGTTCTTAATGATTTCTGAGTATATTATCTAGGGTTCTTGAGGGAATGAGTTATATTAGTGTGGATTTTAGGTGTTTTAGATTGTTTAAGCTTAGAATAGCTAGATTTCTTCTGTTTTAGTGTTTCTTTTGCTTATTTCATCCTGATCATTTGGAATATGAGTTTGGACATTTTAGTTATTAAAAGGTGTTTGATAAAATGTCCGACCAAACCGTTAAATCTATTTGACTTGAATTAGAATGATCTAATTGTATTTTGATTGTTCCTACATTTCCAATTAGATTGACAACTTTTATATACTACAATGACGGATGTGCAGTAGGGTATTTGAAAGATAATAAATCATGTTATTTGTATAATCATCAGCTTCTTCTCTCTTTTCTAATACGTTTATCCTATGAATTTTTTTTCGAGATTAATTTGTCCGCTTCTCTCACATTTATATAGAAGTTATCTGTATTTGAACAAAAGTTGCATGATTCTGGCTGATGATAGTATTGGGTGTTCAGTTCAGTTGTAGTTCATTTTTATTAAATAAAAATTGGAGCCTTGCCTCTGTTTTTCGAAGAAAATACAATAAACAGCATCATAAAGCAAAATGTCCATTTTAAAAACCAAATATGACAAATCTTCCATCGTAAAAATTTAATGACTAGGAAGCAGAGATAAGAAGAATAAAAGAAAAGTTGTACATTAAAAATGTAACTATTTACACTCTTCACAGAAAAAGTCTCAACATATGCATAAACAATGAGCAGCGGATATGTGGACGAATACGAAGGAATGATATGGATGTTACAGAAACAAAGGAGTTTTGGCTTTGCCCAAAGCCAAAATGTATAATGGTAACCTAAAATAAGACACTCCAAAATCTTAATATTGCTGAGACTATACAAATAAAGTTCTATCAACGGGCTTTTTGTTTATAAACCTTCTTCACATTGTTGTGCAAAGTAGAAAGTAAAACCCGAGAAAAAAAGAGAGTAAAAAGCGAGTGAACCTCTCAAGAGTGTTTTCAGGATGAGGTTGAGCAGTCTGGTGGGGTAGTTTCCGACTTGATCACACGAGTATTGTAAGACCCGCAGCTTCCGCATTTATGGTACAACCAATGGAACCGTGTTGTTCCTTTGCGTTCACAGTCATTACATAGAATATCCTGAAAACATTTGTGTGTGTCATGTGATGATGAGAATATAAGAAACTGTCAAGAAAACAGAAGTTTTAGTGCTTCTCACCTGACAGCGATTTTTGTATTCTTCTGGAAGTTCTTCTGCAGCTAACAGTGCATCAAGCATACCGAAATAAACCTGTAGAGTTTGTGAAATAAATGTAGGAGAAAAAGTTAACTGAATGAACTTTGCAGTGATGTGATTTGTAGATTACACTTTTGAGGGGCCGGATCATCTTACCGCCATGTCTCCTAATGATTTTCCACAGATTGGACATGTATAGTGGCTGCAAGTGTATGCCTGAAAGACCAGAGCACCAGCGAGTGTTTGGATTTAAGGCAATAAAAGTGAACTTACGTTTGATTTAGAGACAGAAAAGAGAGATATGCAAACCTGGAAACAAGCTGAGTGCATGTAGTGACCACATGGTAAGGCTCTAACCGCTTCACTCGATGTGAAGAGAAATTCGCAGCAGATGGGGCAATTTGTCTCGAGGCTTTTCTCCAGGCACTTGTGGTTTACTAGTTTCATCCCCAGACAACAGTTACATGTCATGCAATGAAAAAAATCGATTCCTAGTCCCTCTCCAACTCGGCACAGGTTGCAGAATGGACAGTGGTAAACCGCCCTGCAAGTAGATAATAGTTTCTTAAGGTTAGTATAGCTTCTGAAGTAAGATTTTGACGGTGGTAAATTGATTCGTTTTTGCATCAAACTGTTGGTTTTTGCTGACCTCTCATCATCGAAAAGTTTGCAAATACTGCAATAGTGCTTTGCCATCGGAAATCCATCGCATGAAGGTGTTGTGCAGATGGGACCAACAGGTTGCACCTTCAGGCACCGCATGCAGAGCATTTCTGTCACCAATTTTCTGAGTTGTGTTCCAAATATAAAACCATATCATTTAAGAAAAAAGACAATAAAAAAGAGTTTAAAAAGTAAGGACATTGGCATAAGATATTACCTATCCATTGAGTGGTCGCTTACTTTGTCATGACAGAACCTACAAGTGAACAACTCATCACAACAAGCAGCCCGAAGCTTGCAGTTACGCTTGTAATGCTCGCATCCATATATCTGCTTCTCAGGATCTCGGAAAGACGGAAAACATCGAAGTGCAACATCACCATTCACTTCAGTTTCTGTTTCCTTAGGTAACTTTTGCTGAGCTGCTATCCATCGACTGATAAAAGTACCAACAGCTCATATTTAGAATGAATGTTATTCCAAATGATCAGGGTACTACGGAAATGTTAGTGAGATTATATATATATATATATATATATATTGTTCACTATTGTTCAATTAAGGAAACAAGGACACCCACACAAATAATATATATATATATATATCCGTAGATAAACTAAATGGATCATTTCAAGGTTTGGGAAACCTAAAAAGACAGGAGCACCCTTGTCCACTACTCCGCTTTGAAAAACAAGTGATACAGAAAAGAGCATTTTTATTTGGGGTTCTAAGTTTCAAGTCAGGTATGAATGAAAATTTTAATTTAGGGATCCGTGTATGGAAATAGTGAAAGAAATCTGACCTGGTCCTCCAATTTTGTACGAGATAATCTTTTCTCCTTGGATCAAGTGTTGAGTCCTGATAAACCTTCCTGATTTCAGCCTCTAGCTCGTTCTGATTCATGCGGAAAATATCTTTCCACCCCGGCTTAAATAGTTCACCAGTTTGGTCTAAGATTTCTTGATGATCATTATCTATATGGAATATAAACTTGAGATCAGCAAGACAAACTTAGCACAGAGAAACTACTGTAGTTATGAAATCCAAAGCAGAAATATCTAAGGTTCACATTTAACCAGCTACATATTCATTTGGCGAAAAACAATTAGGCAACCATGCTTTTACCTTTCTGTGGACTAGGTTTGGATGTTTCTGGTGAGGATGAGTCAGGAGATCCTTTCCAGCATTCATTGAGCCATTCATCGAACATTGTGTTTTTGGTTGCCTGCTTCCAAGTATCCATCATTCTGTTTTGCTCATCTTCAGAAAGAGCAGACGTCACCCATGGTAACATAGACTGGAGAACTTCAGCACCTGTTGTTCCAATTATACGACCCACAATCTTGTCTTGCTCTTGAATGGAGAAGTGTTTGTCAAATAGAGGCCAGAGCTCCAGTTCCTCCAAGAAAATATGCTGATCCAATGTGATTTTAATGGATTTGCACATCCCTTGCAGCTTTGTAGCTAGTTCATTGTACTTCTTCTTGCAGTCACTGTTATCAATATCAGTCTCGACAGTGTCAGCTTGAGCCATGTCCCCTATCATAGATTCACTCTGTAACTTCTCATGGAGAACTGAAAGTTCAGTAAGAACACTATAAATATCTCCAAACAACTTCTCCTCGTGTTTATGGTCGAGCGTGTAAGAGTGGCTAACATTATGAAGTGTCTCCTTTGATTCAAGAGCTGGAAATAGAATATCATCTTCTGCATTACTATGAGCCTTGTAAAACCCCCAGAGTAGGTGAAACCGACCAATGAATTGACGAATAAACGTTCCATCGCAATCAATGAGCTTTCCAGATTCAACATCGAGAAACTCCAAATCTTTGCTGATGGCCTTGTGAAACTTGAATATTGTAGCAACTGGTCGCTCAGCATGTCCAGTACCAAAACTGTTGTTATCCATTTCCCAAACAAATAGGCTGGAATTAAGAGCAGGCGCAGCAGAGTTCAGCGAAGATCTCATAGCTTTAGCTGCTGGAAGAGAACCAAGTCCCAGACAATTACTGTTAACTCCGAGATCCGGAACACAGCATGACCTACCATTTCCAGATGGTTTGCACCCATTTGTAACTTCTGACGGGTTAGGGGGGGCCTTGTTTTCAGAAGATAATACAGCAGGTCGCTTAGCTGGCCTTTTATCCTGATGCTGGCAACACGATTCTCTACTCCTATCCACACATGGCACAATCGCACAAGTATTACATGAAACTTCTTCAATGCTGCTTAATGTTTTAGCAGGGCATAAGCCACTCCCGTTTGGTGACAAGCATTCCCCAGCTTTCCGTCCTTTGCATGCCCAACCAGAGAAAAGAGTAACAAGAGCAATATCCGTTTTAGGTGCTGAGGCCACAAGTAAACCATGTAATTGTGCAAGATTGTGAGTAGCTAATAAATATGAAAATAAGGTTAAGTTTCATAAGAAATGCAACACAGTAGATTATACCTCCAGCCTGCAAGTTCTTCAAAAAATTCTTAGCTTCATCTTCTGTTAAAGATGCCGCCAACCATGGCAAAACTCGTTCAATTAACCTCAAGGGCATTATACATAGGCTTTGGTAAAGGAGTTCTTGTTGTCGTTTTAAGCTGAAGTTCTTTCGTGCAAGGGGTAGCACCTGCAAACACTTTGAAGTTAGATGACATCCTAAATGGAATCTTGGATCTTCATAGCATATGGTATCAACTGATCTCATGCCGAAATTTAATACTTTCACCTGTTTACATATCAAGTGTCACAGCACTTAAAGTAATAGTTCACCTGAATTTCCTCGTTGTGAAAGTGCCTTTGTATAGTTTCCATTATTTGATCAGCATGTGAGCACAGCTTGGTGTAAAATTCAGCAGCGGAGGTAGAAGAGGCTCCAGCACTCTTGATATGTTCAATTAAACAGCGAAACTCGTTAAACTGATTTTCTTCTTCATCGTGCTCCTCAGAGAATGAAAACTCTCCATCTACTGCTGGGAAAATAATCTTGTCCTCTGCAAGACTGCACCGACGAAAGAGTATATCATCTCATAAATAGACCCATGCCAAAATTTGACAAAACTCCATTTAGAATGACATCAATCTCATACAGATACGGGCTTAAGCATGAGAAGAAAAAAGATAACATCCCAAAACTTCACAGAATACATCATGAGCTAGAAAATAGCTGGTTAAGTGGCCATCAACATTATGTTTTAATAAAGATCTAGTTATTACCCCCAACCAACCGCAATATTGAACAGTCTCAAGATATCCAATAAATAGTTGAAAATATTTAGTTTATCGTAAATAAAAGAATGTAACAAGTACCTGTGGAAGATGCACACTTCAGCAATATATTGTAAGCGTTCATCAAATGCAGATAAATCCGAAAAATCTCCAGACAGCTGAATTTTCCTAGCTTCATCAGCTATTTCTTTCATCTCCTTGTTGATAGACTTGTGCCAAAGCTTTATCTCATCAATTGGGTGCATCTGAGCATCAAAAGAGTCATACTTGGCAAGCTCTGGGTACTTTCTCTTCCCGACCTTGTACCCCTCACATGCACACTGTGCTCTACTTGTTTTGCAAGGAAGCATGCTACTAGAAGAATCTAGACAGCACTGGAATGGAGAATCTTCAATACGACATGAAGCCGCAGTATCGCTTTTCCCTCCCAACCAGGTGAATATAACCTTCAAGAAAAAAATTAAATCAATTAAAGCCAAAATCTTTCAACTTTTAGAATTAAATCTTAATAAAATACCTGCTGAAGGAGCTTCTCGCCTGGCACTATTTTGCTTAAGCACGTCTGCATTTCTTTGCTTTCATCTTTAGAAATGGATGAAGAAATCCATGGAAGAAAAACAGCAAGCATATTCACTGGAATACTGCAGAGAAACCGCCAGACTATGTAAGCTTGCTCCTCATACTTGAACTTCTCAATAAGTAAGGGGAACACCTGTCAGAAATCCAAGAAAAACATTGATTAATAAAGGCTTATTCGTAATCCTAAATATTGGATCTGTGTTAATAGAAATTAACAAAGAAACTAAATCTGTGCTTGAAGGAAAACTAGAACATGAAACAAAACAATACCTGTTTCTGTTCTTTCGCCAAGTGCTGGCTAACAGAAGTCTGAAGTGCTCCAGTACAACTAGCCAACTCCCTTCGGTAACTCTCATCAGTTTCCGTGGCCGAGTTCAGCAGCTCAAACAGATGATCGAAAAGAGTGCTTTCACCTTTGTGTTCGAGAGAATATGTCTGCGCTACATTCTTCACTCGTATGTCAAGAGCTGAAAAAATAACCTAAATCCACAGATTTCCAACCGTCATCAGTTTCACCTCATAACACAACGATACACATATGTTGCGGTAGATTGCATACCTCCAAAGCACTCACAAAATCAATAAGATGATCAGCAAAGAGACAAAGGGTGAGGTACTCTTAAATTTGCAGCTATATGCATAGCTTTCAAGCATCAAACGAAACAAAACCTAATAATTGTATCGTATACATATTATATAAGACAATTAATGTGAATGTCTTTGAACCACGAGTTTAAAATGGAAGTAGGTTTCCAAATTGTAATTTCTCAGGTTCCAGGAAATGAAGAGAAGATTAAACAGACGAGGACCAGGTTTTCGCATTACCTCATCTTCGGCATTGCAGTGATTCTTATAGATCGATCTCAAGAACCGGTATCGTTCGCGAAGCATCCGGAGATCAACATGTTCACCAGTAGCAAACTTTAGAGCTAATCTATGAAGAGCTTCGAGTTCACTGCAGACTGCCTTATGAAAGAACAAAAAAATCAGAATCGGGGAAATCTCTTCCGCGTCCTCCGAGAACGAATTCGCCACAGAAGACGGACAAGAAGAAGAACGAACAGGACTCGTGGTTGAAGAAGACACCACTCCTCTGCCCCCTCTCGCGGCCTCAAAATCTGGCAACGGCGTCGCCATTTTCCTCAAAGCTTATCTCCGTCTTCGTTCGTCAACAATCAAAATTGAAATCACAGGCAGTCTTCTTCGTTGTGCTTCTTCCAGGAGCTTCAATTTTCAAATCTGAGTTGGTTTCATCATAGAATTATCTGGTGTGCTGTGTGGTGTTGTTCAACGGAGATGATGAGAAGGAAAAAGAAAGAAAGGTCGAGGCCTTGTCTGATATCGATTTTGATTTTGCTTTTGCTTTCTTTTCTTTTTTTTTCCTTTTTCGTTTTACTATCGTTTATCTGGAAAATAGTTTATAGAACTGTTTTGTTTTTTTTATATCATTCGACCTTCTATATCTTTATACAAAAATACAATATAAATAATAATGAACAAAGTGCTTGGGGATTGGGTGGGTTCTTTTCTCCATTTTTTTTTCCTTTTTTCAGTTTAATTTTGGTTTATTTTCAAAATATAGAACATATTCTATTTAAGTAGTATTATAGTCATACGATATTCTTAAAAAAATATACACATCTAAAATCTAAACTATAAATATCAATCTCTTAAATATAAAAGTTAAGATAATCTATAGTGTATGAAAGTTTTATTGATTTATAAAATATAGTTGAATAAAAAATATATATAAAAAAAGAAACAAATGATTGAGTTAAGCTATTTGTATTTTAGATTAACAGTAGCCACCAAAAAATGTGTTTAATTTTAATTGGAATAATTTGGTTATGTATGTGATCTTATCATTCCAATGGGTAAAGGAAAAATGTATGGTAATTGGGTAGGTGTTTCTAAAAGAAGGTTTTGTAGCACGTGGCCATTGAGATCGCCACGTCGGATGCTGATGCAACCAACCCAGGTTGGCACGTGACCCATTGAGTCTCGACACGTGCCGAGCATACATACGAACGTATTGGTCCGCGAGACAAGGACGCTTGTTTATGGAGTGAAAAGGACTTTATAAGATTAGGGGCAAATATGGTATTTTTGTGTGCTTGCTTATGTGGAATTCATTACACTTTCTTTAAAAGCTTTCTATTGGATAATCATTATTCCAAAATATATTACTTTCTAAAAATGTTTAATTTATATGTTTGAGGTTATAGCACTTTCAGAAGAAAAGATGAATTTGGATTTATAAAATTAATAATAAAGATAGATTCGTATTTTTGTTAACAAATCTTAGTAATGAAGTGATGCATGCCGTCTGTAATCCAAAGGAGCCAAATAGCTAATTTGCTTCTTCACCCATTGATTAAATTAATGATTAACGCTTGATAGTTTAATTAAGAAATGCAATTTATAAACTTGTTAAACAATAGAGTTACATGTGATTGAAGATTTAGAAGTAGATAATTGTGAATATATGGTGTGACACAGTAATGGTTTTGTGTTGAAGTAAAAGACATAAGAGGGGACGTGTGGGAAGTGTGGCGACAATTAGGTAGCAACAAGTTCCACTCGCGCTTTCTTCTCCACAACACACACATTCCTTTTTTTCTTCGACCATATAAATATTTTTCTTTTTTCGTAACAATAAATATATTATTTTTATGGGACCATTATATTAAATTGGGATTCATTATTCTTTTCCCGAGTTCACAATTATTTCAATGAGAATGGTAGCACAACTTTATAATTTAAGAACAAAATTAATCTAGACTAGTCAGCTTATGTAAACATTTCAACAATGTTCCGTGTAATTTTCTACGACAACCTGTATCTACTTTTAATTTTTAACAATATTTTCAATTAAAAATTGTTTTTATGTGAGTTTTTTTTTTTAATTTGACTGTTTTTTTGTTAACGGCAAATTATATTGGGCCACAATTGACCGGTCCAATAGTCAAATTCCTATACAATGTAGGCAGGACTCGATCCCTAGTTGTGCAAATGAGATGTCTTATGTGAACTTACCGTCTGCCAATAGGATAAGAGCCATTTGCTTTTAATTTGACTGTTTTTTTTTATCAACGGCAAATTATGTTGGGCCACAACTGGCCGGCCATTAGCCAAATTCCTACATAATGTAGGCATGAAGACTCGATCTCAAGTTATGCAAATGCGCTGCCTTAAGTGGACTTACCACCTGCCACTAGGCTAAATGCCATTTGCCTTTTAATTTGACTGTTAGAAAATTAAAATGATTTATCTAATAAATTTGAAATTTTCTTTTTCAACACTAATAAATTTGATATTAGAAATTTGACTTTTCATATCACATAAATTAGATTAAAAAAGATTTAATAGAATTTTGGATTTTGGGATGTAGTTTAAATTTTGTTGATCCAATTAGTAAAATAAAAAAAACTATTTTAATTAATCATGTATAAAAGATTAGGGATCTAAATTGTAGTAAAGTGTATTATCATCTCAGGAGCTTAAACATCTTCCTTCAAAGTTTTTCCTTTGCCGCGCATTAGTTTCTCATCAATATCACAGACGTCGGTTCCTCCGATACCTCCTCTTCCAGATATTCTTTTCCTTCCACCTATTACGAGTCTCTCTTCCTCTTCTTCTTCCTTTCCTCGTCCATCATCCACTACAAGAGAACATGAGTTTTACAACTCCCATTTTCGTCCATAAAGCATTGTAAAGGACTTCTACAACGTATTAGAGACGCCACGTGAAACGTCGTGTCTTGCACGTCGTAAGGCATAAAACGTTGTAAACACGTTGTAAAAGTTAACAACGCAATAAAAACGTTGTTAAAACGTCGTAAAATGGGAGTTGTAAAAACGTCGTAAATGTAGTAGTACGTTGTAAACTCGATGCCAAAATATACGTTGTAAGTTGACTGTAAACTTAGCAAGTAACATACAACGTTTAGTTTACAACTAATTAGAGTCGAATTTTTTTACAACGTATTAAAGTCGAAATCTTTACAACTAAGTAAAGACGAAAATTTTACAACTACTTAAAGATGAAATTGTTTACAAGTACTTAAAGATGAAAATTGTTTACAACTACTTAAAGACGAAATAATTTACAACTACTTAGGGACTAAAATTTGTTATGTATTTTTTTACTAAAATTGTGAAATTTAATTTTTTGTATTTAAAATAAAAATATGAAATGATTAAAATAAAATTATAATATAAAATATATAATTAAAATGTTCTTACAAAATTTAATTACAAATTACAAAATATTTAACGAAGTAATTCGTCGAACATGTCAGAGCTACGGTCGTCCTGATCTTCAGCCACCCGCTCGTTCAAATCGACCTCGACATTCTCCGTAAGCCTAATCCCGAGGTTGCGACGTCTAAGCTCCAAAGCCGCAGATGCATGTGGATTGCCCGCAACCAAAATATCCATCATGGATTCCATGGCTGCGAATTTCTCATCCATCGTTTGCTTTAGCGAAGCAATTTCCGCACGAGATTCTTGCAACTGAGTACGGAGTGAGTTTTCGCCAATCCAGTTAGAAGTGACTCTCTGGACATCTTGGGCGGATCCTATGCCAATAATCCGTCCCTTTTTAGTTGGAGCGATCTACAAAAAAGATTTATCAGAGAAAAAATATTATTTAAATTAAAGTATTTAATTTGATACCTGCTTATAAATTGCGTCGATCTCCGGAGCACTCAATTGGACTGGAGTACTGTCGGTGGAATCCTGGGAAAGCTGCGTTTGACGCTCCTGAACCGCAGCTTCAACCTGGCTATGTAGCAGCTCACAACGTGGATCGACGAAGACGCCAAATTTCTTCTTATGGGTTACGGCATAGAGTTCTGGAAGCGTAGGAATCTGTCCAGTTTTTTCCGCCTAATAAAATTCAATTTTTAATTAAATATTAATTTATGTTAATAAATATTATAAATGAAAAAAATTATTTTTAAAAATACTTACGATTTGTATTGCAACTCCGCCAAAAGGCATTTGGCCCGCAGTGTGCGGCATTGCGACTGGTGAGCCGTCGGGCCCAATCGTCTTCCGGGAGGCGGAACACTGAGCAGCTCTCCTCACAGCTACAGGGTCTACCCAGTAATTCTTCAGTCCATCCCAACAAGCGTTGGTCATGAATGTGGGTTTCCCGGCATCTCCCTTCACCTCCCACTCGGTTTTCCAGTCCGAGACTGTGTTAATAAGTCGCTTCATGGCTTTGCGGTTGAACTCATGTCGGACAGTCTCGTTGATAGAGACGTCACAATTCCAACGTTGCTAGTAGTTTTAATAATTAATTAATATTTAATATATATTATAGTATGTTGAATAATAAAAATTAATGAAAAAAAAAATTACCGCAAAAATCTTGAATCAAGTTATGCGAATGTAATGGGGTGTTGATTTCCAAATTGGAGTCGCCTCTACGAAATAGCTTTTGATGCATTCTATGATGCTACTTCCACTTTGCTATCAATACCGAACTTGAAATTTTTTTAATATATATTATTAGCTATTTAATTATAAATGCTTAAATTTAGTATGTAAATTAAACTAAATATGTACCAATAGGTTCCAGTTGGACGATCGACGTGTAGATGCGGAAAATTCTCGCGGTTTGGTGCCACGAGAATATCCTCAACACGGTACTGCGCGTAAGGTGCATCAGGCGGCACCAAGAGGTCTGGATGGACCGCAGCATTCGGGGGATCTACGGCTACTTCTGGTGTTGGAGAAGTATGCGGGGGTGTATGACTCTGATGATGTGACTGCGACTGTGTCTCTGGCACAGCTGAGGAAGTAGAAGATGATGTGGTGCCGTGCAGTATGTCACTGTAATGGACACGGCGTGTATGCTTCCGGGGTGCCATAATTTGTACCTACAAAACGATGTTTCGTAAATTAGACGTTGGATACTACTAAATAATATATAAACCCTAAATTCTAAATTTTGTACCTACTACATCATTTCTAAACAACCTACATAATTTTAAATCCTAAATTTGCAACAACAAAAAAATTGTAAAGAGAAGGGAGAGAGGGATACCTTAGAGAGAGAATGTGGAATGGAGAATGATGGAATAATGTTGCAAAATTGGTGATGTATTTATAGGGAAAACGTGGAGTTGTAAACGAGTTGGGAATTCATGAAACGTCGTGAAAGAGTTGTAAATTTAGGGACGAATTTACAACGTTTTCGATGTAAAGAAGTTGGAAAATGTGGATTCAATGTACCACTATGGTACAATTCATTGAGACGTTATGTTTAATTCAAATACCGTTACGCAAATCAAAGAAACGTTGTAAGGTCGTTGGTGACCAGAAACGCCGTAAGGACGTTGCTAGTTGCCAACGTCTTTACGACGTTTTAATAGATTTTTTGATTTTTTTTCCTAAGTGTTTTATATGATTTTAAATCATACTAATTTTAATATTTACACTTGTACTTGTATTAATCATATACATCTTAAAATTACATAATTATTACATTTGAAAAAATAAAAAAAATCAAAGAGACGTTGTAAGGTCGTTGGCGACCAGAAACGTCGTAAGGACGTTGCTAGTTACCAATGTTTGTACGACGTTAAGCGTCGTAAGGACGTTGGCAACTAGCAACGTTTTTACGACGTTTCTGGTCGCCAACGTCTTTACGACGTTTATTTTTATTTTTATTTTCTAAGTGTTTTTCCTAAGTGTTTTGCGGAATTGTAGATTTATCTCTCGATCTTAGATTGATAAAATTTTGATTGATATGTAAAACTTAGTTTTATTAAACTTTGAATGATTTATGAATTTACTTAGAAATATGTTAATTTAAAATTAGTCACTCTTACTTACTTGACCCTTCAACCATAATGCGAAGTGCATATCTTTCCGCTTAAGTACTTCTGCATCTGAAATTCCTTCAATAGTTTCTTTTACCTGACTAACAAATAAACTATACATGTATATAGAAATGTGTTAATTTAAAGTAATACACATTTCCTAACTATATACAATTCATATACATATATATACCTTTCAAACGGAAAGCACTTCAGTGCAATTCAGAATTATATATGTGTGTGCCGTGTGGCGGTCTTCGGGACTACTCCACCAAACTTCTTTTAATTTTCCATTGAGACGTCCAATTGGGGAAAAGATATCAGGAACTCCCTCTACTGCATAAGTTTGGGCGACACCACCGTCACCATATCTCCTAGGTGCTTTTTTCGTGTGTGAACGGTGGGTGCAAAGTCGTACGATGTGAAATGCGACGTTTCTTCTGTCAGGCTACCAGCAACGATTGACCCTTCGACTTTTGACATGTTCTTTGCTTTGCCCTTAAGCGTTTTCATAAAACGTTCAAATGGGTACATCCATCGAAAATGAACATGTTCTGCTAGGAGTGCTTCGTGAGGAAGGTGCACTGGCAGATGTTCCATAACATCGAAGAACGAAGGAGGGAAAATCTTCTCTAAGTTGCATAACAATAGTGGTATATTTGTTGAAAGTTGTTCCAAACCTTCTACTTTGATTGACCGTGCACTCAAATCTCTAAAAAAAGCTCCAATACCTACAATATAAGAGTTATATACATATGTTTATATTCATTACTATAGTATGTTAAACAAATACCTGCAAGTGCTTCATGTACATTTTTTGGAAGGAACTCCGCCAAAGCAAAGGGTAGTAGTCGTTGCATGAACACATGACAATCATGACTTTTCATCCCTGTAAACTTTTGCCCTTGCTCAACACATCTTGAGAGATTTGAAACATACCCATCAGGAAACTTCACCTCTGATGACACCCAATTGAATAATGCCGTTTTCGCCTCAGATGACAACCTAAATATCGGAACTGGAATTTTGCCGTCACTTTTGATATGCAACTCACTCCTTGAACAAATAGCTGGTAAGTCTAAACGTGAATTCCTGTTATCCTTTGTCCTACCAGCCACGTTCAAAATCGTATGCATGATATTCTCAAAAAAATTCTTCTCGATGTGCATCACATCCAAATTATGTCGAATCAACAAATCGTTCCAATATGGCAGCTCCCAAAATATACTCTTCTTATGCCAATTATGATGTCGTCCGTAATAATCCGGCATATTATTAGGAACGTGCCAATTACCCCCTCGAGGAGCAGTAGCCAAAGCCCCATAATAATCCATATTTGCTTCGATCTCCTCTCCTGATAGATACAATGGTGGGGGATCCTTTACCTTAACTTTACTCCTGAATAGAGTCGTGTTCCTTCGGTAAGGATGGTTAATTGGCAGAAATCGACGATGACAATCAAACCAAGACGTCTTCCTACCATGCTTCAGTTGGAATGCATCTGTTCTCCCAAGGCAATATGGGCAAGCCAATCTCCCATGTGTTGTCCAACCAGATAACATTCCGTACGCAGGGAAGTCACTTATCGTCCACATAAGCACCGCCTTCATCGTAAAAATTTTTTGGGCAGAACAATCATATGCTTGAACCCCATGCGTCCATAACTGTTTCAGCTCATGAATCAAAAAGGTTGCAAAAATACGTCAAGAGACCGTTTCGGATGATTAGGACCAGGAACAAGTATACTTAGGAATAAAAATTCTTTTTCCATGCACATTCCCGGAGGAAGGTTATAAGGCGTGAGGATTACTGACCATAAAGAATATTGTCTACCAGACATTCCAAACGGACTAAAACCATCGGTGCATAAAGCAAGATAAACATTCCTAATATTCCTAGCAAAATCTTTGTGTACCGTATTAAAATGTTTCCACGCCTTTGCATCTGAAGGATGACTAATCTCGCCTTCTGTCTGTGAATGCGCTGCATGCCATCTCATCGCAGCTGCTGTCCTCTCAGACTTATATAACCTCTTCAATCTATCAGTTATTGGCAAATACCACATCCGTTGATACGGAACCTTCTTACGCCCACTCCCGTGTGCCTTATATCTTGGCTTGTTACAGAACCGACATTCTTGTAACACATCATCATCTTTCCAGTAGATCATACAATTATCTATACAGACATCAATGGTTTCACATGGCAACCCAAGACCATAGACCAATTTCTGCGTCTCATAATATGATTCAGCACACACATTGTCTTCTGGCAAATACTCTTTGAGCAAGTCAGTCCACATATTCATGCATGACTGAGATGAGTTACATTCTGTTTTAATATTCATCATCCTAGCTGTCAATGATAATTTTGACTGACCTTCTCTACACCCCTCGTAGAGAGGCTGGTTTGCAGCATCTACCATGTCATAAAACCTTTTTGCATCTAAATTGGGTGCCTCAGCAAATATAGGTTGATCAGTATTAGTTTCCTGAAATGCGTCTATGACCATTTCATGCATCCTATCATGCTCTACAACCCCATGAATCTCATTCTGATAACCAACATCATGCAAATTACTTGATTCACCTATATTAGCATCAACATTCCTAAAATTACTACTACTTGCTTCGTCATTCCCACGACCGCTATCACCTTCCCCATGGTGAAACCAAATGTAATAATGCGGTGTAAACCCTCTATTTAATATATGATTCCAAACAGTTTCTACTCGGGCAAATTTCGTATTTTTGCATTTCTGACAAGGACAGAACATCTTACCTGATTCAACCGTGATTTCGGTTTGACTAGCCTGGTGCATGAATATTTCTGCCCCATTAATAAACTCCTTTGTCACGATTCCGGCAGCATCTCTATGCATATACATCCACTTCTGTTGCTCGAAAATATCTCCACCGAAAGACATTTTTGGGATTTTTCCCCAAAACCGTTTTTTTTTCTCCTCTACCATGTTTTTTTTTTTTTTTGATGTTGTGATTAATGAAGAGAGTCTTCCTCCTTATATAGGCAAAAAATTAACGATGATTTTACAACTTCTCGCAAATTACGAGTAAATTACAACACATGTACCTAACCATAAATATCTAATTTAAAATTACGTCCTTAAGTAGTTGTAAACAGTTTAGTCGTAAAAGAGTTGTAAAGTAGTGACGTTTTAACAACGTAATTTTAAATTTACCAACACCTTTACAACTCCAAGTTTAAATTTTATTTAAACCTTTTACGTAACAAGAAAAACGTGTATACCTACTTTGACATTCGATGTTAATTCGATGTAAATTATAGAGGTTGTAAAAGAGTTGCAACTTAGGGACTAATTCACAACGAATTGTTGAAGCAATGGGAAAACGTTGTTAAGAAGTCGTAAAATACCGACTTGTTTACAACGTAAATTTTCGTTGTACGTTTACAACTCATTTACAATGTTTTGAAAAACGTCGTAAGGAAGTTGCAAATACCTCCCTATTTTACAACGTCCCGAAAACGTTGTAAAAAATGGTCCCTAAACTAATGTTCTCTTGTAGTGAGATCACCGCCTTCGAAAACTCCTTAAAAATAGAGCATTTGCCACCAAACTTTTTACCCAAATTACTCTTCCCAATCAAAATCATTACCCAAATTACTCTCAAAGCTCGAAACCTTGTTTCTCGGTTAGACAATGTACCTTTTTTACTTGATCCAGTTACTTCTTTTCAAATATTTTCCCTTTTACCGCTCTCTTTCCTTCACTTTAACGTTCTTCGTACAGTTTATCTCTTCTTCTGATCAAGTAATCGTCATTGGTTTCGATGACCTATAAATATTCTTCACAATGCCATTATCTAAAAAGTCAGGGTCTTTTTAATCTTTCTCTTCAAATTTTCTGGATATGCGGAAGAAGGAAAAAAATATGGGCATTCTTCATAGTTTTACAAACCTTTTGGATATTTTAATAAAATTCTTTTTTAATATTTACTAATTATAGGGAAAATATCAAGAATAAGAACTTCACCATAAATGATTAAAAGAAAAACCCAACTTCATGTGCCAAAGTTTTAAACTTCTAACTTTTGTTGTTTTTTTGTCAAATATGTCAATTTTACCTTGTAATTAAGTAATTTAATAGTGTATTAATTTTTTTTTTTTAATATTGGACCATTATTGACCGGTTCAATAGCTAAGTTACTATAGAATATAAACTGTAGGACTTGATCCTTATATATGCAAGTGTGTATATCTTTAGTGAACTTACCACATATCAGTAGAGTAAAGGTCATCTGCGAATGTATTAACCCATTTATTTTTCGTTAATTATTAAATTAAATTGCATGAATTTGTAGTTGGAAGACAAAATGTATCAAAAAGATTTATGCAATCAGTTAAATCTATCCACGACAAAGTTAATTTAGCCTATTCAACAAAAAATTAGAATTAAAATTGAAAATAATAAAAGTTAGAGGTTTAAAACGTCTGAAGTAGAGTTTGTAATTTTTTTTTTGGTCTGGTAAAAGGTGATTTTCTTACATTTTCCCCATATATATATATGGATTTATATGGAGCATTCCATCTTTTGACAGGTCAGCAAACATATGTGAGAAAACAACTTTGTAAAACCTGTGCAGAGAGTCTATTTTTTTAAAAAAAATCTATGTATATTGAACTAATTTACCCAATAACATACCAAGTCAATTTAATTAAAATAGGGTTCTAGTTTTCAACAAATGCGTTGAGAAGAAGAGTCACATAATTATTGTTAGTCCAAATTTTAGGTGTCAATATCAACTATAAACTATCTTTTAGTAACAAGTCGAAGCTAGAGTGAAGAAATATATGCACTTTCAATATTCTAAATGCATGAAAATTCAAGGTAATGGAGAGAAACCATTAGCTCATATATAAGTTCTAAGTTCAAACTAAATTGCTCTAACAAAATGCCTTTTTCAAAGATGGGTAATCTAATTATCCTTCTAGCTTAATTATTTGATTAATGATGTTTTGTATAAGATCTAATATAACCCGTTCTACACGTCCATGACCACTTCAAACATTAGAGAACAACAACATGTACCATCCATGTTTCAATTTGAGTAGAATTTTGGACCAAAAGACGCGAAGTCTGATCTTCAAAAGAATTATAATAAATTAAAATGATTTGAGTTAAGGTGTAAATTCAAAAGTCTGAATTTTATTTTTGTCGGAAACTAAATTGTTGGTTAGTCACATATGAAAATCATATCATATTTTAGATCTTGTTACAGAATATGGAGTCAGATTAATCGTCGTTGTTGTTTTTCAAAATTATATTGGGTTTCGGTCTATATACTTGATTAAAAATATATGAAAAAGGTTAAAATAATTGTAAAAATCATGATGTTTTGCAGGGTAGACAAAAAGAGGCTTGTCAAAGAAAAAGTGGACAAACTGGTTGAAATAACAAGAGTCTTGAAGAGTTTGTCTAGAACGTTAACATCTTTCTTCTCTACTTAATATCCCTTAGCGAAAGAGACATAATCTTTTTAAAGTGAAGAAAATTAGGTAAGAGATGCACTGCTTGAAGCCAAATAAGACATTGCAACGTAACAAATTCTTTTAATTTATAACCAAAGTGGAAATTTCTTTTCGTCAGAAAAAGAAAATGTAAATTGGGATATTCTTCATATTTTATTAAATAAATTTGGAAAAAAAAAAACAACGTTGAATATATAACTGTGGAAATAAAGGTTTTCTTAGGTATAGTAAATAATTATTAATACACTTAATACTTGATTTATTAATATCTTCTATAAATTAAAACAATTGTCTGATCCTAAATTAATTATGGAGTACAAGTGGCATTTAGCCTAGTGGCAGATGGTAAGTCCACAAGAGGCATGCGCACTTGCACATCCTGGGATCGAATCCCCCCATTTGCATTTGCAAAAACTTGGCTAATGGGCCGGCCATTTGTGACCCAAGATTGAAAAAAAAAAAAAAAATTAATTTTGGAGTCAATTGAAATATGATAAATTAATCATTACTATAAATTAATAAAAATTGCAATCCTAATATTATTTATTCATTATTTGTGGAGGTTTAATTGTACGTTGTAAATGTAGAAAAATAATAAGAAAGATAAATACAAAATAAAGTAGTTCAGGTAAATCAATCAGACTGTATATGTGTAGGTATAAAGGAACGATAATGATTTAGGTTAATTCAATTGTCAACTAAACACAAACTCACAACGTATGAAGAAGACAAAGATAATGACAAGTAAAGTTTCCAAATATCTTAAAAGCAAAGGTCATGCATGAGTTCAGGGGGGATAAGGAACTAGTAGAGCCTTAATTAACTAAACAAAATTATAAAAAAAAAAAAACTAAAAGAGATTTATGAATGTAAAGTGATAATAGAGCATTGAAAAAGGTTTAATGATCAAATCAGGGTTGTAGTTAGTAAGATTCGGGAAGATCTTGTTGTGTCTAAACAAATACTTAATTTCAACGTCAATCACGCCAACACTTTAAACTTGATGTTAATCTATTTGTCATTAAAGTATTTTTAGTGGGACCTCAATTATAACCTGATTAATCATACATAAATGCTTAGATCATTTTATTAATTAGGGAGCAGATGAAGGATCTATTTCACACCATTTGTTTTCTTATCATTATTTTTTCCACAAAACAGATTGTAATAAGAAAATTATTTATGTCCAATCAACTAATTGAACGATTCAAATCCCGTGACATAGTTGAAACTTATAGAAATGATAAGATTATGTATATTGACATAATCTTATCTATACTAAACTTTATAATATTCGATCATTAATGCTTTACGAGGTATGTAGACCTTCTTAGCTTTTATATACTACTTATTGTTATGACTATTATGTGTACACGCACACTAATATCGTACATACAATTAATCATTTATACGTGTATCTATTTATTAATTCTAATCATTATTATTAAATTATACGCAAAAATCATAAAATTTGAAAACTCAATCATTAAACCAAATTTGAATTATATTCGGTTTAATTATTAGAATGATCCATCTAATAATTTTGATATAAAAAGTTCGACTTCTTGCATTATAAATAAAATATTTAAAAATAGTTTTATGTTATGAAATGTTATTTGTCGACCTGAATTTAAAAAATTATATAAGAAGATTGTAAACTATGTGGAAACATGGCATAAGCACTCCACAACAAAGTGAGTGGACCAAACTAGACTCCATAATTATATTAAATCTAATCTTAATTATATAAATATATGCACATGCAAACTCAGGATTGATCTCATTTTGAGTCCTTAATCTCATCTTTCCATTACAAGAATTTTAAATCTGTCTCTCTCTATCTCTTTCTTTGTACATAGATAAATAGATTAACTCACATATATGGCGACTGAAACATCTTCTTTGAAGCTCTTTGGTATAAACCTACTTGAAACGACGTCGGATCCAAACCTATCACCCGAACCAAGACCCGGATCTGGATCAGGATCCGAGTCACGGAAGTATGAGTGTCAATATTGTTGTAGAGAGTTTGCGAATTCTCAAGCTCTTGGTGGACACCAAAACGCCCACAAGAAAGAGCGTCAACTTCTTAAACGCGCACAGATGTTAGCCACTCGTGGCTTGCCACGTCATCATACACTTCATCCTCATACAAATCCACTTTTCTCCGCCTTTGCTCCGCATCCTCATCTCCTTTCTCCGCCGCATCCTCCTCCGCATATGATGCTTTCTTCTCCGTCTTCCTCCACTTCTAAGTGGCTTTACGGTGAGCACATGTCATCACCGATCGTCGTTGGGTACTTTCATGGTGGAAGAGGAATTTACGGTGGAAGGATGGAGTCTTTTGCTGGAGAAGTTAAGGCTCACGGTGGTTCTTTGCCGGAGATGAGAAAGTTTGCCGGAGAAAGTGATCGGAATAGTGGAGTCAAGTTAGAGAATGGTATTGGGCTTGACCTTCATTTAAGTCTTGGGCCATGAAAGATTTTATTATGGCCCAGTCAAAATTTGTAAAATACTACTTGGATTTCATTTTTATAGACTTTTTTTTTCTCTTAATTTCAGTTGAAATTGGTGATTATTTTTTTGTTTCTTACTTTACTAAATCTCGTGTTCTATGTATGCATTTGCTTTCACTTCTCTTTTATTCTATTCTATTTGTATATATGCAATATGAATTTTCTTTTTCACCATTCTGTCAATTTTTCTTCAGTTATATATATAGTAAATGGTGGAGAATATAGGAATAATTCAAAAAATAAATTGATTAGCACACAAAGTCCATTTCAATTTACAACAGAGACTATTTTGTAGAAAATATTCACTTCATCAAGGTTTCAACATAAGTAAGAGACGACGATGATAATATGATTGTGTTGGCATTATAAATTTTACGACAATGTAAGTTATGATCTGTGCGTTTAGTCGGATTTTCTTTTTTGGTTCGGGTTATTTTAAGAACCACCCAAAACGTTATATATAAATAACGAATAGGGAAGAAGATTTTGAGAAGTTTATATCGAGATATAAATTGTACGAGATGTGAATAGTTTTTAAACTTTTTGTACTTTTCTACAGATTGATAACTCAATAAATTATTTGTGTTTGACAGATTATACAAACACTAAGAGCATCTTTAATGGTGAGATTATGAGAGTCTCGTATAATTAAAATAAATAAAAATAGAAAAATCATTTAAGTGCACATTTTATGCTTGATTGTCTCTACGTAATGAGATCAATGATACTTTTTCTAGAGATCACCATTAACTAATATTAAATTTATTATTAAACAATTTTTTAAATACTTTTTAAAATATCACCATTAAACATGCCTTAACTAGCTAGGTGGTTTTGATGAGTTTAGATTAACATCAGAATGTGATTATGTGCAAACACTACAAGAGAACACAGCTTTTACAACTCCAAAATTTCGTCCCTAAAGCATTGTAAAGACCTTTTACAACGCATTAGGGACGCCACGTGGTTCGTCGTGTCTTGCACGTCGTAAGGCACAAAACGTTGTAAAAATGTTGTAAAAGTTAACAACGCAAAAATAACGTTGTTAAAACGTCGTAAACTAGACGTTGTAAAAACGTCGTAACATAAAGTGGGGGTTGTAAATTCGATGGCAAACTAAACATTGTTAGTTAGTTCTAAACTTAGCAAGTAACTTACAACGTTTAGTTTACAACTAAGTAGATTCGAAATGTTTTACAATGTATTAAACTCGAAATGTGTTACAAAGTATTAAAGTCGAAAACTTTACAACTAACTAAAGACGAAAATTTTACAACTATTTAAAGACGAAATTGTTTACAACTACTTAAAGACGAATATTTTACATCGATTTAGGGACTAAAGTTTGTTATTTATTTTTATTAAAATGTGAAATTTAATTTTTTGTATTTAAATAAAAATATGAAATGAATAAATTAAAATTATAATATAAAACTAAAATATAAAATTATAATGTTTTTACAAAATTTAATTACAAATTACAAAATATTTAACAGAGTAATTCGTCGAACATGTCAGAGTTACGGTCGTCCTGATCTTCAGCTACCCGCTCGTTCAAATCGACCTCGACATTTGCGACGTCTAAGCTCCAAAGCCGCAGATGCATGTGGATTGCTCGTGACCAAAATATCCATCATGGATTCCATGGCAGCGAATTTCTCATCCCTCGTTTGCTTTAGCGAAGCAATTTCCGCACGAGATTTCTGCAACTGAGTACAGAGTGAGTTTTTGCCTTTCCAGTTATAAGTGACTCTCTGGACATCTTGGGCGGATCCTATGCCAATAATCCGTCCCTTTTTAGTTGGAGCAATCTACAAAAAAGATTTGTCACGAAAAAAATATTATTTAATTTAATACCTGCTTATAAATTGTGTTGATCTCCGGAGCACTCAATTGGATTGGAGTACCGTCGGTGGATTCCTGGGAAAGCTGCGTTTGACGCTCCTGAACCGCAGCTTCAACCTGGCTATGTAGCAGCTCACACCGCGGATCGACGAAAACACTAGATTTCTTCTTATGAGTTGCGGCATACAATTCTGGAAGCGTAGGAATATGTCTAGTTCTTTCCGCCTAATAAAAAAATTTGAAATTAAATATTAATTTATGTTAATAAATATTATAAATGAAAAAAATTATTTTAAAAAGTACTTACGATTTGTATTGCCACTCCGCCAAAAGGCATTTGGCCCGCAGTGTGCGGCATTGCGACTGGCAAACCATCAGGGCCAATCGTCTTCTGGGAGGCGGAACACTGAGCAGCTCTCCTCACAGCTACAGGGTCTACCCAGTAACTCTTCAGTCCATCCCAACAAGCGTTGGTCATGAATGTGGGTTTCCCATCATCTCCCTTCACCTCCCACTCGGTTTTCCAGTCCGAAACTATGTTAATAAGTCGTTTCATGGCTTTGCGGTTGAATTCTTGTTGATAGAGACTTCCCAATTCCAACGTTGCTAGTAGTTAACGTAATTAATTAATTTATTATTACATATTATAGTATGTTGAATAAAAAAGATTAATGTTAAATTAAAAATTTACCGCAAAAATCTTGAACCACGTTATGCGAATGTAATGTGGTGTTGATTTCCAATTTGGAGTCGCCTCCACGAAATAGCTTTTGATGCATTATGTGATGCTTCATCCAACTTTGCTATCAATACCGAACCTGAAATTGTTTTAATATATATTATTAGTTATTTAATTATAAATGATTAAATTAAGTATGTAAAATATGTACCAATAGGTCCCAGTAGGACGATCGATGTGTAGATGCAGCAAATTCTCGCAGTTTGGTGCCATGAGAATATCCTCAACCCGGTACTGCGCATAAGGTGCATCTGGCGGCACCAGAAGGTCTGGATGGACCGCAGCATTCGTCGGAGGGGGATCTACGGCCACTTCTGGTGCTGGGGAACTATGCGGTGGTGTATGACTCTGATGATGTGACTGCGTCTCTGGCACAGCCGAGGAAGTAGATGAGGATGCGGTGCCGTGCAACATGTCACTGTAATGGACACGTCGTGTATGCTTACGGGGTGCCATAATTTGTACCTACAAAAGGATCTTCCGTAAATTAGACATTGGATACTACTAAATAATATATAAACTCTAAATTCTAAATTCTAAATTCCGTATCTACTACATAATTTCTAAACAACCTACATTATTCTAAATCCTAAATTTTCACAAAAAAAATTGTAGAGAGAAGGGAGAAAAGATACCTTAGAGAGAGATTGTGGAATGGGGAATGATGGAATGATGTTGCAAAATTGGTGTTATATTTATAGGGAATACATGGTGTTGTAAAAGAGTTGGGAATTCATAAAATGTCGTAAAAGAGTTGTAAACTTAGGGTTGAATTCACAACATATTTGATGTAAAGAAGTTGGCAAATGTGGATTCAATGTACTGTTACGGTACAATTCATTGAGACGTCATGGTGAATTCAAAGGCCTGTAACGGTATAGAACAAAACATCGTAAAGAAGTCGGGAGCCAAGAACGTCGTAAAAATGTTGTTAGCTGCCAACGTCTTTACGACGTTTATTAATAATTTATTAGTGTATACGATTTATATATTATAAGATATATAAATTATATGTATATAATATGTATATAATTTATATTATAAGATATACGATATATGTAATATGTATATAATTTATATTATTTATGAAATTAAAGAACGTCGTAAAGACGTTGTTAGTTGCCAACGTCTTTACGACGTTCTTGGCTCCCAACTTTTTTACGACGTTGTTAAGAATTTCATTTTTTCCTAAGTGTTTATACATCATATAAATCATATAAAATCCTATAAAATATTATAAATCATATAAATCCTATCAACACTATAAGACATTCATGAGATGGTGAGAGTATATTTTAAATTTTGTGAAGTTTATATATACATATGTTACAAATTATTTCATTTTCTATAGGGTAAGGTTGAGATTAGTAAAAGAGCAGCATCAGCAACCAAATAATTCGGTTGACCCAAACGTAAGAAATGATTCGAAATAGAGGTCCAGTTCAAATTGATAAGATACTATTAGCCTGAAGCTTGTTGGAAATTTTCCTTAGAATCAGTTTTATATTGTTGCAGAATAAACAGCTGAATTCGTTGAGTCTTTTATTCTTTGATATTATCAGTTTGTTATGCCTTATTTTTATGAATTTTGAATAGTTGAACTTTAGGAGTAGTTAGCTAAAGTTTTCAGCATAACTAAGCTTGTGTTTTGATTATCCAGATTTTAATAAATGTTTTAGTTCACAAATAATATACCTCAAATTAGTATGCTAGAGCTCTCGTCTTACGGATTATGTAAACGTTTTATTGAGTGTGAGATAGAGAGAGACGGAAACATGATGCAACCCATCTTTAGCTATTAGTTGTTACTATGTTTCTGCCTTATGAGCTTTAGAAAGGTCTGTCACCGCCTTATAAATACCTCAAAATATGGGGGTGTTTAACAAAAGTGGTAGTACCACCTCTTAAAAAGGTCACAATCGACCCAAAAATTGTTGATTATATATTTTTCGGATATGCACACAAAAATTCTGCATATAGGATTCTTGTTTTCAAATCAGAGATACATGATATCCATGTCAACACAATAATGGAAGCAAGAAATACATCTTTCTTCGAACACCTGTTTCCATGTAAGGATAAACAAATTCCAAAGAGAAATTATGAAAAAACAGATTTACTTCGGAACTTCTCTATTCATCTTAGGAGATCAACAAGATGAACCTAGATGGAGAAAAAGAGCTCATAAGGAAAAGTCTTACGGTGAAGATTTTTGAAGATTTTTCTTCTAAAATGAACCAAGAAATTTCACAGAAGCCATGTCTAAACCAGATACTTCTTCTTGGGAAAAAGCGATTAGCTGTCAGATGGACTCTATTATGGTCTTAAACAAGGTTCAAAATAATTGTATCAAAATTTTGACAATGTGGTGATGTCAAATGGTTTGAACATAAATGAATGTGATAAATGTATCCACATTAAACAAACTAAAAATGCATATATGTTGCTTTATTTATATGTAGATGAAATGCTTATTATAGGAAGCAACAAAGACATAATCCAACAAACTAAGAACTTACTCAATAGTAAGTTTGACATGAAATACATGGGTCTTACTGATGTCGTAATAGGGATTAAATCACACGAAATTCTAATGGATTTATTTTGTCTCAATGTCATTATGCCGAAAAGATTCTTGATAGATTCAAGAACTATATAACTTGTATTGCAAAAAACCTATGTTGACTCACAACTTCAGTTGACCAAAAACTCTTATGTAATATGAAGTTCTATACTCCGTGTAATAGGAAGCAGTGTCACATGTATAATATGCATGTGTAATAGGAAGTCTTATGTATTTGAAAAATTGTACTCGGCCTAGTCTAGCACATGCAATCAACGTACTAAGTCGTTATACAAGAATCCATGAAATAAACATTGAAAAGTTATAACTAGAGTATTGAATTACTTACATTTCACAAAAAACTATGGGGTCCATTATGGTAAAGAACTTCAAGTTTTGAAAGGATATTATGATGCTAACTGAATATCTGATTCCTAAAATATGAAATCCACAAGTCGATATGTTCTTACCTTAAGAGGTGGAGCAGTATCTTGGAATCTTCCAAATAAACTCTGATGGCTCGCTTCACCATGGAGTCGGATTTTATAGCTTTAGACAAAACAATAAAAGAAACATAATGGCTTCAAATATTTTTGAAAGATATTCCTATGTGGGAGAAACATGTGTTGATATTACGCATTCAACCAGAGAAAAAAATAATCTCTATAATGGTAAATACCGTTATATAAGGAGATCAAACAAAACCATTAGACATATGATCTTAAGTGGTGTTATCGCCTTCAATTACAGCAAGTCGGCTGGAAATGTAGCAGATCCTTTTACAAAAGGTCTGTCAAGAGATCAAGTAGTAAAATCATCAAGAAGAATAGCTTTAACGCATATGACTTAAGAAGATATGTATGATGTCAATCCATTCAAGGGGACAACAAAATGAACCTATATCTTTAGAGCACACTCTAAGCATTATAATTCCACCCAAATCCTAAGATAATAAACAGAGCAACCTATAGAAGTTGAAGATAAGTATTAAACTTTTAATGATTTGAGTCCAAGAATTGGATGATAAGTGAAGTATTACAGGTAACTTTTGTACACCCCAAATGTTTGGAAAATCACCTAGTGAGTGTAAAATAATGGTTGTTTCTAGGAGAATAAAGGTCAAGATAGGAGAATTGGCCTTTAGCCCACAACGCTCGTATTCTTTTTGAGCCAAATTTTGAAGTGTTTCAAGAAAATGGCCTAAGTTTAACTTATTCAAAATTGCCCCTAATCTAGAGCTCCAAGTCGAATACGTAACTTGGTCTCTGTGATTTGCGGAAACAACTAAGACCACTTCAAAAATATGATGAGCATCTTCTGAACTTCCTCCACGTTTTCTTCTCTACAAGAACAAGTTAAAAGACTCTTTTCACATTTAATGTTTCCTTTGAAAACAAATTGCAACACACAAAATTTTTCCTCATGTTATATTTAGTCTGAGATTGTAGCAGTAGACGCGCAGTTCGTTGATTTTGTTCATTCAATGTAACATCGACGATTTTATACAGTCTTATTTTGGGACTTAAAATTTTTTCATTATGAATATATCGCAGACGTTTATTAAATTAAGATAACAAAACATTCGTCTCAACTATGTGATTCCATTACTTTAACTGTTTGTTTACTTCATTTATTGAGCTTGTGCAATCGCTAAACCTTATTTAAGTTTATAGGTCCTTACAATTCTAGTCGTGGATCTTTTTATAAACCTAATACATCTTTAAACCTACCCTAATACATGATAACTTGTCTTAATCCAGAGGTTGCATTGGTTATTTCTATAAGAAAGGTATATGATGTGTGAGCTTTTATCTAGCTCTAAAATATTGACGTGTCAATGCATGAGAGATAATGACATAGTCTTTTATTATACTAGGGGATTGATCGGGCTACGCCCGGTTTTTAGTTTAGAAACATTTATGTGTAGTTTATTTGTTGGGTAACTTGTCAAATTTTGTGATTTGCGTTGTATTTCTGAAATGAAAGATATGTGCATCAGAAATGGATAATTTTATTATTATTTGGAATGGAAAAATTAAAGATATGTTGCCCTACATATTGGACAATTTTTATTTGCGTTAAGCCAACTTATTATGCAATCATGGTGGTAGACGTGGTTGTAGGCTAGATTATTAATGACATCTCGTCCTTTGAATGTTTGAAGGCAAATAGTGCAATTTTCAGTTATGAGTTATAGTTATGAAGCAAACTTCAATCAAGATTCTGGTCTGGTTTTATTTATTATTTAACGATCAAAAGTACATGTGTGAAAATATTTGAAGACTATACTTATAATATTATCTGAAGAACAATTTAAGAATATTTCTTTAATGAAGTAGTATTTATTTATAAAATTGTGTCATTGAAATATCCAAATTGCATAAGATGTTACTCTTTTCAAATAATTAGATCGATAAGATACAATAACCTTAAATCCTTTTATAGTCTGTCTAAATTAAGAGAAAGAGAAGAAATTCTAGATAGCAGAATTATTAGTTGGATTGACTACACGGAAAAATGACATGTATATAAGATATTCAACCTAACTATTTTGGATGGTATAAAAAATAAAAATAAAAAGTAACTATGGACATTCAAAAGTGGTGAATATGTATAGTTTCAATAGAAGATTAAACAATTTCATCACTGTAAATCAACCGTCGTGTAATATGGACATTCAAAGGTCTTTCGAATTCGAATAACGAAGATTAAGTTACATATTATATAGTCTTTGGTCCATAAATATATTTAAAATGTAAAACAAAACCTTTATTTTCAAAGATTTTTTTTAACAAAATCGAAATGGACTTAGTTAATAAAAAGAGATGAAGAATTGGATGAAGAAGAAGATTCAATTTCAACTAATTAGAGGGTTTTGATTTATGAATGACAAAATCTAAATATATAATAAACGGTTAAATTTTATTATTTTTCCAAATATATAATAACCAAATTATGCTATATAAGCTAATTGATTATATAATATATTATGAAAATTTTTTATTCTAAAGAAAAATTATTTTAAAGAAACCTATTTAACTTTTTTCTTTGACTCGGTTCATATTCAATTTAAGTTTTTCAAATATGTAAAAAAAAAAAAGATAAATATAGTTCATCTTACCTTACAATAAATTCTTTTGTTTCATGCAATCTCTTTATCAACACATTATCTACACCTTGGATTAATGAAGCCATTTGCAGGTTTTGTCATGATAGATTCAATAAACTTTGGATGACTTTATTAACGTATGCGTATTTAACAAAACACAACATTTTGATAGTAATGAATATTGAGTGGAAGTAATTTTATAGAAAGGTGATCTCGTAGTAGTGCAACGTTAAACCAAAAAAGGGAAAATTAGATGGAACTTATGAGTAGTATGGAGGGACATGAAATTGAAAAAACTTGTAACATTGAGAATGATTTTAAATTAAATCAAAGAAACAACTTGTAATGTGAGGTGAATAAGCTGGTTTACGTGTCTAGACGGGGGCGCTTCTCGTTCTTCACGTCTTCATTAGATATTTTGTTTGGATGTGTGTTCCGAGCCTTGGAAAAAATTGTACAGTCAGCAGATATGGGGTTGTTTATTGCGGACGCCTCGTCGTTCAAGCCAACGTCGTTCGGAATAATACGGGAGACAGTGAAAGTTTGACGTGAAGCTAGGAAGTTGTACATTGACACTTTGATATGAAATTTGCAAGTTTGGCCAATAATGTGTTATAAACTTTCAGGAGTTTTAGTTTTTAGTGTTTCATTGTTATCATCTCCCTCGGTAAAAAGGTAACAAAGTTTGGTTATTATTTGTATGGAAGGTGTAGGTGTGTTTTTGAGGTGCAAGGGCATTGAATATACCTCAATTGAACTATTTATTTCCTGACATGTAGATAGATGTCTACACTTATAAATTTTTATCGATGTAGAAAATATTGTATTTTTTCTATTTTATATTTTACAATGTTTATTTTTATTTTTTTCTAATTTATATTTTTAGTTGAAGTGACTGTTTTTTGTTAGTCATTAAACAAATGATTAGTACCTAATTGAAAAAAAACAGCACTTGAAATTAGTAACCGCTACTATGTCTACCAATCCTTTTAAAAAAATTATTTTGCTAGAACATCAAACCTAAGTAGTATTATATATAAGTTGAGTCATTTATAATAAAATAGTTTTTTTTTCTTGACCACTAAATTGCAGTATTTTGATAAGTTAGTTACTTTGATTATTCTTAAATAATATGAAAGTTTAGGTTTTACTACGTAAAATATTATTTATCAGTTTGGTCATTTTTAATTGGTATTCAGATTATGTATAGTTTATAAAGTAAAAAAATATTTTTTCATATTTGAAAGAATCGTATTTTTTTTTGGTAATTTAGATAACTCTTCTAATAATTTTGGCCATACGATACGATATATTATATTTCTAATCAATATATTGGTTTAGTATAGAGTACAACATAATATAACTTAATTTGATTTGAGACCTTTGGATGTCCATATTATAGTAAGTAATGTGATTAAGTACTTCTAATCAATATATTGGTTTAGTATAGATTACAACATAATATAACTTAATTTGATGTGAGACTTTTGAATGTCCATATTATAGTAAGTAATGTGATTAAGTATATAATAATTGTCTTTTGATTTTTTATTAAAAAATAAAAAATTTCTAAAACAAAAGCTGATGTGGCAAAAAGATATGAGTGATGTGGCAAGAAGATAAGAGTTTGAGAAAGATGAGTTGGATGGCTTAAGAGGTCTCAAAACCTTACTTTTATTAATATAGATATTCATTTTGTTTTCATTTAGTTGAAGTCTTAAAATAAAAAATAATTTTATTTTACTTAATATTTTAAAACTTTTGTAAAATTTAATGTATTTTTAGTATTTTTGACAATTTAAAATCTACATATTAATTTATGATTGGTTAAATTATGTTAGAACTTATAATAAAATTTATTTTATTTAAAGAAAATAATTAATGTTTTTAATATGTCTGAAAAAAAAACTAAAACATAAACTATACAAAAAAAAGAATATATAATTATAATCATGGATAATCACGATTTATTTAATTAGGAACAGATAAAAATTATATTTTAATTCATGGTTATTTGACCAGTTTTCTTCAAAGTTTATGGTAAACTGGTAAAATGATTATTATTCAACTTATAATTATTTCATTGCTAATAAATAATAGTTATAAATAATCAAAATATATTTAATTTTGAATAAGAATAAGTATATTTTATTTATCGGTAAAATATAATTTGTTGACTATTCTCTAAATTTTATGAAAAATCTGTTAACAAAAATATAAATAATATGGTTCAACTAATAATTCATTAGCTACAAATGCCCAATAATCATTGTAGCTTTTGTTAATGATTAGATGGACTAGTCACTATTTGTATCTATATGAAATTGTGAATTATGTTGACCAAATATAAGCCCACTTTTGTATTTTTGTTGGTGACTTTATGTATAATTTCTTAGTGTTATTTGTAGCTATATGAATTACGAAGGTTTCACATAATTACCAAATAATTAAATAGAAGTAGTCCACAATTGTCATTTGTCCCTTTAGAATTAATGACCGTTGATCAAAGAAAGATCTTTTGGGCCCCATACACAATAAAATAAGACCGTTGAAAAGGGTAAAACCGTCAATACAAAAATTTGGTAGGCGTCTCCCTCTTTGTTCAATTAGACCGTTACGAAGAACAAAAGATTCCTTTTTATCCAATCAATAAAGCTTCCAACTTTCAGAGGAAGAAGAAGACAAACTTCAATTAGCAATGGACAATAACTCTATTTCAAACCCTAGCATGGAACCTCTGTTATTTTCTCTTGATTCAATGTCTCTTAACTCCGATACACAACAAAAGCTTAAGCTTTTGGTGGATAATGGTCTTTACGGATTCGAAAGAGGATCTAGATATGGAGAATACGCGAGATTACGAGAATCCAAGCTTCGAGTGAAACGAGACTTCGAGAAGATTCTAAAAGAAGAGCAAGTTAGATTCGGATTCAGAAGAGAAGAAGAAATCAGGGTTTTTCCGGAGAAGAAGACGAGATTTGGGTTTAGTCCCAATCTGAGAAAAACGTCGTCTTCTTCGTTGGCTCAGTCTGTTCCTGATTTCTCTTCCATGATTCGTAAGGAAAATCGTCGACCGGTTAATTCGAGTTTACTTCCTCGAAGAACAGAACTTACTCCACCGCCAATGAAGAACAAAAACTCAGTTGTTTTCGACGGATCCACGTCGTTGAAGAGAGGAAGCATATCAGCGGGTGTCGAAGAGAAGAAAAGCCTTGGAATGATGCGTAAAAGCTACGCAACTGTTGAAGATCTCAAAAAGGTATCAATGGCTGCAGCTTCTGCTATTAACGGTGGTGGTGGAGGAAGGAAATCAATCAGTGGTGGTCGTGCTATTCTAGGTTATAGACATATTTATTGATTCCTTGAACTTGATCTTGTGTGTCCAAAATCTAACATTTGTGGCTTAAAATTAAAAAAAATTTGTGTGTGAATTTGTTTTTTCTTTTGGGTTTTGATTGATAGGATTAGCCCTTTTCAGATTTTGGTTTTGGTGATTATTAGATTATGCAGACATAATGACTGAAACTTGCGTAGTTATCATCAGAAACCTAATAAACAAGTGTTGATCATAGTCGTTGAATAGCTAAGTGTTTGGTCAAATTACACAAATGCTATTGACAAAATATTTGATTCTAAAAGAGATTAGTTTTCACCGGTAGGGGAGTTCCCAAGATCGATTGTTAACTCTCCGACCAAACACCAAAGGATCTCATATGCAATCTCTGATCCAACTCCAAACACATGGGATTCAAGATCCACCCATTTCTCCATTTCGATACCGATAATCTCATTCATACTGATCCGAGCCAATTTTGCCCACTTTGGAATGTCTTGAAGAGCACCTCGAATCAACTCATCAGTTCTAGCACTTGAAGGCTTTAATCCGCCAGAAATGTTTCTCTCATCCATGTGTTCGATCATGGCATCAACAAGGAAGCCTCCATTTAGTCCAGGGAGATTAATCAGTCTATCAGAACGTGCTGCGTAAATCATGAGTTCATCGAAGAGATCCAGACCAATGAGGTAGTTCTCTTGTGTAATAGTGTTACCAACCAATAACTCAGTGTGGATAATGACTTCTCTTGCAACTATGAATCTCTGCTGTGTTAATATGAGACCTGTATTGCTTAAACACCGCAAAATGTTTGAAACATGGCTGACAAGACTCACAATCGCTTGGTAATTACCACCACTTGTTGATTTCTTGAATGAAGTTGCTGAATCTTCAAGCATGTCCCAGTCAGGTTCTAAAGGCTCAAGAGGCAGCCTCATCTGTCCTGGAACTACAAATTATAGCAGCAGCTTCAGATTTCAGATACAAGAACACGACATTGTTTTCAGAAATCAATTACTGTGTAATTCTCTATGTACCTGAGATATTGTCAAAGCTATTCGAAAAACAACTCTCGTTGGAGAAAGATGCATCGAGTATAGAACCAGGACTCGTGTACTCACTGTTTGCATTTCCAGTGGAACTCCACAACTCTGTTTTTCCTTTCCTCTGCACAAGAATCAAGAAGCATAATGAATAAAGCTGAGAAATGCTAAAATGTGAAATTCTTGCAAGATTACAAAATTACCTTGTAAGCTGTTTCTGTGTAAGGCAAATCGATATTTCGACTATAAGGCTGCTCCAAAGCTAAAGAAGATAGTAATTCATGGAGAATCATAGAAGCTGATTTATTGGATAAAGCAGTTCCTACTATAGCCTCATTTTCTTCTTGAGAAGCCAACTCTTTCAACTTTTGCTGAATCAACCCCAGAGTTTCACCATCAAGAGATGTCCTTTTCGGGAGTGATGGTCTTGGGTTTCTTTCACCCATCTGATTTGGAACGCGTTGAACTCCTTTTCTCTCTTTGGTTTCTCTACAGCATTGGCTATACTTTTTATGAGGGGAACCAAGTTTCAGCGGAGAGCATGCAGATTCATTGCTACCGCTGGGGCCATTACTACACCCGCAAGAATATTCACCATCTACTCTTGTTGACAATGGACTCATAAACCTACTTCCTCGCCCATGGTTACTTTCACAAGCTAGCCTTCTCTTCCGTGCTGATCTATTACAAGTCTCCTCAACTCTAGAGTGAGATTTTTGCGGTAGACTCAAATCAGACTTTTCGAATATAGCTGGGTGGTGATATCTGCTAGTTGAACCTCTATTCAACGCTATATAGTCTTTCTCTTTAGAGTTGGTTGCATTTGCAAGTGATGAACAACCTCTCTTGCTCTGTAAGGTGTAATATTGAGCTACCAGAGGAAGCCTCACCTCCCTCTGAACAGATCTGTTTCTAACACCAGGTGCCAACACTTCATCTTTTCCATACTTCCCACTTAAGTCATACCGAGGACGGTGTAGAGCTTTTGTCTCCATTTGATCTGTACCGTCTTTGGCAGACACAGACGCAGATGATTCTCCATTTCTCCAAAACACATTTCTTTTACTCCGTTGAAAGGCTGATGATTCAGAAATACTCGCCATATTCTTGCCAACTTCTTCAGTTTTCGAACTCGAGCTATTCACATCAACCAAGCTACCACAAGCTTTACAAGAAGCTACACTATTGTTACAACCACGTTGAAACTCTAATAAAGATTCAGGTGAAACAACAACTTCAACAGGTTCTTGCATGGCATTTTCAAACCTTCTAGCACCCAAAGAACCTGGATAAGCAATAGCGCATTTCGCATTCCTCTTTCCTGGTTCCAAAATCCTAGCAGCAGCATCAATCAACCTAGAGCTTCTTCTATGAAGCCTAGGGCTTCTAACAGGAGAAGCCAGTTTCTGATGCTGATGATGACTATTATACTGATGATGTTTCCTAACTCGGGTCAAAACGTTCTTAATCTGCAATGCATCGGATCCAAACTTCCTCACCACCACACGCCTATCACACGCTTCTGTTGTTTTCTGCATCTTCTGTGGCCTTGATCTATTGAAACCATTACCATCTTCTTCCCCATCAAACACATCACATTTATCTTTGTCCTGAATCTGCGAATACGACGGTTTCTTCTTATTATTTCCTTTGTCTCTGTGATTAGATGGCATTGACTCAAGCCCCATTAAACGTGCCACTAAACTAGGAGATCTCATTTCATGCTTTTTAAGCTCCGCAACATCACCTCGATTTGGAAAACTTCCTCTGTTCTCATCATCAATCTATCAATCCAAAACAAGGACCACAATCAACTATTCCAGTTCATAATTACTCAAATCGAACTAAAGATATCAAGTTTAGGAAAGTAAAAGAGAAACAATCACCAAATTAAGCTTAGACTTGAGCATTTTCTCATTTCCTCCAAACCTCTTCGACACTTGTCTCCCTGACAAAGCATATGAACACACTCTAACTCAACACACCCAAATTTCAGACACAAACTGAGACAAAAACAGAGTGAGAGAGAAAGAGACTAACCAGGAAGAAGCGATTTGCGAGAAAAGAGCTTCTTTTTAACGAACCTTCGGTTCCAATCAAAGAGCTGAAAGAAGACACCGACACAACCACCGAGTCGATTCGGCCGTTTCTCAGTTATGGCCGCACACGGCACCGTCGTCTCCTGTAACTCTCCCGTCATCAAGATAACTAACCTAGAAATTCTAACAACCTAACAACCTTAAGATATCACTAACACAGAAAAAATGTCTCCTTTAGAGACACATTGCCTCAAATTCCATAACTTTATTACACAACCAAGCTAAGGAAACAGAGAAACAGAAAACCACTCAGCTTTGAATTCTGATTCAGAAGAAAAAATCACTCAGCTTTTGTGAATTTGGTGGAATCTCTCAGGCAAGAGAGTACCTAAACATTATAGATAGCTTAGTTACGAGAATAAGGAAAGAAAGAAGACAGATAGGAATGAAGAAAACGACAAAGGTACAGTGGAAGAAGAAGAAAGTAAGGTTTAAGAATCATTAGAAGTATAAATATAAACAACACAAAACAAAAAGGCAAGCTTTTGAAGAAGAAGAAGAAGAAGAAGAAGAAGAAGAAGAAGAAGAAGAAGAAGAAGAAGAAGAAGAAGAAGAAGAAGAACTCAACGGGTAATACTCTCAATTTGGAGATAGAGAAAAGTTAAAAGAGACAAAAGCAAAACGATAGTGAAAGAAGTGATTGAAAGAGAGATGAGAAGAAGAGAGATTAACAAAAATGATAAGACTATTACTGTGATTCTCTCTGTTGTCACTGACGGTGAAAGGGGCTCGAGAGAGATTGTTACAGAAGAGAGAGAGCATGCGCACAAAAGATCCAGTAGCTCATACACGTACGTAGACTGGAGAAAATGCAAAGATTAATTGTTTTTGTTTTTATATTTGACATCATTTAGAGAGTGAAGAATTAGTTGTCGGCATTAGGTTTTTCCGTTTGGTCATTTTAATTTTTTTCTGGTTTTTGAAGTACTGAAACTGGTTTTTGTAACGAAATTAGTTTTAGAATTACTAAATTATTTTTTCTAAAATAACTAAAGTAATAAAATACATGAATTAAAAATAATTATTTATAACTAAAAATAATCAAAATATTTTTAATATTACTTGTTTAGATTTTGTTTAGTAATTTACGACTATTAAATTAAATTAAATCAAAAATTGAAATTATTTAACTATTATAATTAAATATATTTTTTATTAACGGCAAATTATATTGGAATCATAACTGATCGATCTAATAACTAAATTAGGTGGCATAAATAAAATGTTTTAAATGGATTTGGTAAAAACTATTTGCAATTAAGTAGCTCTTTCTAAAAACTGAATCAATTGAAAATTTTGGTTCCCTTTAGATTTTTTTTATTATATCCAAGGCTATAAAAAACCAATAAGATTTGTTGGAAATTAGAAGTGTAAAATGTGGTTCCGGACAATAAGGGTTAAAGAATCGAGGGTTCTTGTTTCTCGTTTTTGAGGAATCCAGCTTAATCCGTTGTCCATTTCTCATTTCCAATTTTCGTATTGGTTTGTGTTCCAAACTGAGATAAAATAACTTTATTTATTTACCAATCCTCAAAAGGGGAAAAAGAGACGATTCCAATAGTATTAACATTTACGGAATTATTTTTGAAAGGGTCAAACCAAAATTCACGACATGTGCCTAACACATCAATTTTTAAAAACAAAACAAAAAAGTTTCTTGAAGAGGCTGAACAATGACCTGACGTGTTTTTTCTAACATAATCCAGTGAAAGTTATTGTATAGGTCGTAGTACTTGCTTGTCTCAATGCTTATTTCACAAATGCATGAAATTAGAGTTTTCTGATAGCAAAAATTATTGGAAGCATCTATACATTGAAAACTTTATATTATTTGTAAAGCAGATAATTTGTCACAAAGAAGTGATAGGTTTGATCAGTCAAACCCTTTTTAAGTATGTATAATTTGTTTGCCGGTATACAAATGTGAAGGAGTTTGTTACTGATGATTAAAATGATCAGATAATAATTTCTAATATAACTTTCAAAAGTTTCTTAAATATTTTCAAAACTTCTAGGTTTTTTTTTTCTAAAGAAGAAAATATTTAGTTAAGTATAGATAAAAAGTATATGTATAGGTGTAAAATGTAAAAAGACAGAAAATGAGAGTTGTGTCTCTGTCTGAGTCTGACGAATTCTGAGATGTCACGGACAATAACCTATACACGTTAGGAATCTCAAGCATTCCCCAACTTCTATTCATTCAAATTCAGTACCAATTATTTTCTTCTACTTTATATATAATTATATATATATATATACACAGTAAAGTTCAATATCAGAAAGAAAGAAAAAAATTGTTTGGCTATATAATGAAAATTGTTGATAAGATAGTGTTTGGTAGTTTTATAAACTCGAAACGATTCTAAAGGAAACAGCAAATATAGGTATAAAATTTTGTTTGAATTGAAGAAAATGGTTTGGACAATTTTACTATTTGCAAAAAGTGAGATTTTGACCAAGATGAAAGAAACAAAAATTCCTGGTGCTTTCTTTGGATTAGTCACTATTGTTTTGATTAGAACATCATGTAGAAAGTTCAACAGTGTAAATGATTCCTTCTTTTTACGAAATAGTGTACTTATTTTACTTGTATATAACTCCATTATTTTTTTGTACAAGTAACTCCATTACTTGTACAAACCGAACTAAAGAACTAGGACAACAAATGGCTAAACTAGACAGACTCAATATCGAAACCTTCTATAATAAATAGAAACACCTTACATATATAGGTTTTAGCTTCTGAACCAGCAAGCATGTACAATAATGTACTTCCACAAAATTTTTAAAAGTAGGAGAAGTCAAAAAACAAACGGCCAATGGATGAATCGAACAGCTTCTAGAATGAAACCATACCACAATTGGGTATATAACTATGTTTATATGTCATGTTTTTGTTTACCGAGTATGGTCTTGTTCGTTTGATGATCGCTGACGACCGCAACCAAAACATGTTCGTTTCGTGGTCGCTGGTTTAGCGATTGGTCGTACCGATCAGTTACCGGTGACTAACGATTACAATTTTCTATCCGTTTTATTTTGCGATCTGTGGCGACTAGTCGCAACGACTTCAAACGAACAAAAAAATTTTTTTTAGTCGCGGTCGCCAGCGACTAGCAAACGAAGAGGACGTATATATTGTAATTTAAAAATCGCATCTTTTGTTGCTTGTGGAAGTGTTTTTATTATTGCTCAATTATGAGATACCTTATAGTGTAAAGAACAACTAGTTAATCACAAATAACCGATACTTGTTACCCAAGATTAATATGAAAACTGAAACATATGAGTTATTCATAGCATAAAACATATCAATTTTGTAAAGGGATTCATTTAAATTCTTTATATAACAATGTTTGAAAGGAAACTTTAAAAGAACGTTGAGGAGCATTTAGGCTTCGAGGGACGGATCTATACTCCTTATTCTTGGATAATGTGGGAGACGTGTGAAGCGGACAGATTTGAGGCTGACTCTTTTTACGACATCTAAAAGAGATCTGGGCTTTGGTTTTGATACATCTCCAAGCCCATCTTAATAATATCTCTTTTGTTAAAAAAAAAGTTGATCACAATTATCTATACCTAGACTTTGTTCAAAATTGAGATTTTAAAGAGAACCGATCTGGTTTTCCGTAAAACAAGAGGTCAGTGAGTAAAATCTTGTTTTCTACACTCAACCTATTTAAATTAATTTTACTTATAATTATCTCAAATAGTTGTTAACCAGAAGCTACTGTATCTAATTCATTGAAGTTTTAACATTTGCAAGGCTCAAACCAAAATCGAAATGATCTCAGTCTCAACTTTAAACATAAATACTCTCTGCAAACAAATGTTAAGCATCTACGTCTTACATGTTAGAATTTCTGTGATAGGTTAGCTTAAAACTATTTCATCAAAAATAAGATTGGAACACAAAGACATAAAGATTAGAATGGACCATGTAATTCTTTTTACCAGTACGTGTTATAGAAACCTTTCAAAAGTCTGATATAATGTTTTTGCATGTTAATATTGCTAGTTTTTGTTATAATTTCTGATTTAGGATGCACGTGGGGCTTGGACTAAATATTTTGGGTTAAATATTGGTGCATGCATTACTCTGTTAATGACAACTTCACTCAAATAAGCTCTCTCACTCTCTACCTTCTTTGTCTGCATGATTAGAGTATTCATTATTTCTTCATCACAAAAACCGCACCAAACCAGGATTTGTATACATTCATGGTCCGATCGTTTTTATGATCTAAAGTAGTATATGCTCTTAGAGTCCCCATCATATATTTATGACAATTGACGCATCATTATTATTGATATTATACTGTCCCCACGAGTACCCTTAATGGATTTCCACATCCCAATTTTTCTCGACGGTTAGTGTGCTATTTTTGAAGATGGTAAACTTTTTTTTACTTTGGTAAGAAAAATGTATTTTGGTAATTTAAGTAATCAAATTAAATCTTTTTTTTTATGCACCACTATATGTCAATATTTTCTAAAACTATGATGTTATAATCAAGGGAGAATTAACGTTATGGATTATGGGTGCACTCACCCCCACAAACCTTTTTTTTATAACAATTTTTATACATATTTTAATCAGATTTTAAAATGCCCATATATTATTATTTTCTTTTAGATCCGTCTCTGGTTATAATTCACCTTTACTAACAGATTGCAACATGTTATTTGAGTACTATCACCATCACCTCCAATAGTGTGAGCCCTTTTGACTCCACATTCGTTTGGATTTGGTTCTGACAATCATTTTTTCGTAGATCACATATCCTAAAAATTTCTCATCTCAAGCATACTCAATTGTAGAGTTATTTTAAGATGTTTCACTATAAAGATAAATGTACTTCGATGATTCAAATTTTATATTTTAGTCTCTTCGTGTACTACCAAATTTCCTAACAAATATTGTTTTTAAAATTGGAAATATGCTATGGTTTGGTGGTAGACCAGTTAGATCTGATTATTTGGCACCAAGTTCGAATTCTAGAGATTTATAGAATGAATTTTGAGATGTGACAAAAAAAAACACATAAAGAAACTTAACATGAATGGTCATTTTCCATACAAATTGAAAACTCAAATGTTGTTTTGTTTGTGATATTTCTAACAGTCAACCATTTTATCCTGCTTAACTAAAATTTTGTAGTTTTTACTTACTTATTTTATACCAATCAAATCAACTGCAAAACGAAGAGATTACAGAAAGTACTAACAAACAGAATTTTCCTTCCTTTTACTTTTGGGCAAAAGGGATCAGTTTCTTAAAAGATGAATTTCTTACAATTGGTAAATTAAATAAATGAATAAAGCAAAAAAAAAAAAAAACAAGAAAAGCAAAAACTAGTGAGAACCAGAAGAGAATAGGATTAAAGTGTTAGTTTAAGTGGCCTACAACCATGTGGCGGTTGACATCTTCTATATTATTACTATCCATACTTCCTTGTCTTAAAAGTAACTTAATAACTCTTTCACAATCATCACTTCAATTCCCAATTATTCTAAATTACTTTCATGATTCTTTTTTATTTCTTGAAACTATATAAAACGTTTTTCAATTTTGAACCATCTAATATTTCACAAATGTCGGTTAGATTTTTGTTGTAAATCGATATGAAAAGAACTCAAAATTTTATTGTATATTTTACATATATAAGGTTCCAATTTAACCCAAAAAATGTGTATATATATATTATATATATTTATTGTATATTTTACATATATAAGGTTCCAATTTAACCTAAAAAATGTGTATATATATTATATATATATATATTCTCCGTGTTCCTAAAAGTCTATTGTTTTTAAAAATATTTATTTTAAAGAGATTGATCTTTTAATTCTATGCAAATTTTATCAATTAATGATAACAAATTTTAAAAAGATTAATTAAGTTTATCGTTGGTATAGAATTATTGAAAATTATGTATTACAAAAATTTATACACTAATAATTAACTATTAAATATTTTTTAATATGTGTGATTTTTTTTCTTTCAAATAATGCTAACTATTACAACTAATAAAGTTATAAAGAAAATAAAGCTGGACCATGAAATAGTAATCGACTTTATCAATTATTGCTAAATGTTCTTTCTTGGACAAGAACAGATTAATTCTAAGAAAATGCAATAATTTTGATGTATTTTATATGTTTTTAGTAGCTTTGAGTTTTTTCTTAAATTACATATATATAATTAAGTATTTACACTATCCAAAAATAAAAAAGTAGATACATTGACAAGTAAACTACTTTACCCTCTATGTATTTCTTATTCATAATTGTCATCTTGTATATATGCTGTTCAAATAATTTAGTTATTCATGAAAAATACATCTATTTTTAGTAATATCATCATAAATCGAAAATTAAAATATTTATCGTTAAAACTTAGAATCTTATTGTTATATAAAACATTTATAGGCGACTAAACATTATCTAGTGATAATTGGAATTTAGATGAGATGTGAATATACATCTCATTTTTGGATCATGAGTTCATAAAATATCACTTACGAAAATTTGGAATATGTTTTTTAAGTGATATTATAGAAGGTTTATGAACTACTTCATTCAATAAAGTTTGATTTTAAGTTTGAAAATTGATCCAACAGATGTTGATTTCAACTACTAGGAAAATGTTAGCCATAACTTCCTTCCAAGAAAGTCAGCTTAATGTTAGATGCACCCATTTTGATTTAATTGATCCAGTGACCACAAACCAACACTCAAATTGTACGATATTCTATTGAATATAACAGTTAAGAGATACCATCATCATTTACTTCTCTCATAATTATGCCTTAGTTAACATCGCCAACTCTTTTGAAAAAGTCAATTTGATCGAGTTCATATTTGGTGTTCACGATCCAATCTATTCATACGAAAGTTTAGTTTCTAATTCATAAACTTTACTTTAAAGTCATTGTACTCCAATGTATAATTTAGATTTCAAGACTAAACTTTTAGAGATTCAAATTTGATTTTTGTTTTGAATTTGAAACATGGTTTTAGAGTTATCTGGTTCTAGATTAGTTTGGTTGATGTATGTATTTTACAAATATGGTGATGAATTCCCGTGCTCTTCAGATGTAATTGTTACTTAATAAAGTTCGATCAAAGTATATAAATTTGATAGGAATCGTGAGAATTAAGTACATTAACAGGTAAACTGGTAAAGTATAGAAGTTATATTCCATTTTCTTTTATCAACAAGTAGTTATTAGATCGATAATGGTCTAATTCGTAATTTAAGTTTTAAAACTAAAGCATGATGAGATTCGAAATCACTATCTATTATCTGGCTATTTTAGAAACAAATTATATATCATATTTTTTCTTTTGTCAATATTTGACCATACCTAACCGGATTATTAGCCAATATCTTACATGTGAAATTCGATCTTGTATAAGTACATATACTTTTAATAGATTTATCACTTGTACTAAATTAGAAGTTAATTACATAAATTTATCTTAAAATAAAAAGAAAGAGAAGAGTAAAACGTAGAAAATAATAAAGTAATATTTTTCAGGAAATTGAACTTAACTTTACATGAGATGATAAGAGAGAAAAAGTAGAGACTTCAAGTCAATTATTTATAGATTTTTTATTGCATTGCGTTAGTGATAATTCACGTTAATTGGTATTACACACCATGTGAGAACTCTTCAAAAAGAAACAGAATAGGACAAGCTCGAAAGATGATTGTTTATCTGTCACTTGGCTTTCTCGCACTTTTCAATTTCCATTTAATAACTCTATCATTATTTTTGTACAAGTTTATCTTATAATACTCATTATTACATTACCAAAATCAGGTTAGTATTATAGACTAAGTCAAGTTATATCTTGTTCTTCTTTTTTAATCTTTATTTATTTAAGTAAACAATCAACTTTAAATTTATTGATTCAAACCTTGGAACAACAAGGACAGGCTAAAACCTACTCTTACTTGATCCACTTAATTTCATTAACAAATATATATATTTTGATTTTAAAAGACTAATTTAAGCCATGTGGAAGAGACTGAAATTTGGTTTGCCATTTTAAAAGTCTATTGATCTAAGGTTTAATATCTCTTGATAATGAAAATTAGCTAAGAGCGTCATGTAAGATTCTTAGAATACAAATATTATTATTTTTTATTTTATTAAATTTTAAATTAAAAGAAATTTTTTCCAATAGAATTTTGACATTTGTCAGGAACCCCTCGTAACTTTTATTTAAGAATCTCTCTTAAATCTCTTAAAAATAATATTATTTTAATTTAAGAACCCTTCTAAAAACTTTCAATGTGGATGCTCTAAAAGTGAACAATTAATACGTAAACAAAATCTTGATAAAAAAAAGAAGACAACTGACAAAAAAAAAAACAGTAACTTTTGGCTTAAAAACTTTCTTTTTTAAAAAAATCATAAATTACATGAAAACAGTAAAAATAAACATATATTTCGTAGTTATTTGCGTCATTTCATTGTAAAATAATATTTAAATAAAAATTATTAACAAAAGATAGAAAATACAGTAATTTTACTCATAAGTTACAGTATATACTCCCTAACTAAAAATAAAAACACATGTAGCATATCTTAATGGTGATTGGTGAAGAGAAGTATCTGAAATTAGCAGCCTCTTATTAAAAAATCTAAAATTAAACATTGATAAAGACAAACTAACAAATCAAACAAAACACAATTAATTAACACCACAATCATCTAAGAAAAATAATACTGAAATGGGACCCACAAAACACACTGTCAGAAAATCTTCAGAGTTTCAGAGACAGAAACTGAAGATGAAGAAGAACAACAAAGAAGAAAATCAGAATAAAACAGTAAAATCTTAACAGTAACTTAGTAATTTTATCTCTTCTTATTCTTGTCTCTTCCATTTCCAGAAAACATTGACCCTAAACCAAACAAATTCCCAGAAGGAACAACATTTAAAACTGGACTCACTCTTATTCCTCCTCCATGGCTTCCATAACTATAACCTCCATAGCTTTTCTTCAATGGTGGTTTTGAAAAACCATTATTACAACTACTCGATGATGAAGATGATAAAGATGATGATTGTT
>JAKUCM010000149.1:0-27131 GCA_023374145.1 Lepidium sativum | reverse complement strand
GTACCTACAACTCAATGATCAATCGAACGGTCACCAACAAATTAACTCTTATCTTTAAACGATGTTCATTTTCTTCCAAATTGGGAAACCAAAACTCTTTATGTCAGATTGGTGTTTTGGATTTTATTGTATGAACAATAAATTCCGGATATTATATGGTGCGGTTGCATACAGTTTTAGCATTGGTGTTTAAATTGTCTCAATGGAAAAATGTATGTTTTACTGATTCTACAAAACATAAGAATTTTTAAATCGGTTTGTTTCAATCTGATCAGATTTATCTTTCCTTTCTTTTGTTCATGATGTTGAATTGGAAATAACCCAATATTAGGTTATGAATCAATCTCCATTAAATGCATAATCTTTATAGCCGTCGTAAATCTAAAATAATGGTTGGAGTTACATTAATTAGTTAAGATTTTAATCTGACAAATTCACCAATTAATATATAATCATAAGAAAACGTTAAGTATGATGATTGGAATTGTACAATGAGATTTCTGTTTGAGTGGGGTTATAATTTATATAAATATTTGTCTTTTTAGTCGTTTCATTTTCATGATTTATCATTTGTTCCAATTGCCTTTGTTTTGGTTTTACTTTCAATCATTAAATATGTTTTATATTCGTTAAGGCCGCCTTCAAGATTTGTCTCTTTATAATTTATAACCAAAGCTTATCTTTTTTTTCTTCTTCTTCTTATATGTAGTATTGTATCTTTCCGATCAAATGATATTAATATATATGATTTATAAATGCTTACGACATATGCAAAAAATGTAAAAGCTGTAAAGATGATCTATCGACATATGTGAGTGGAACTTATGTGTTTGTAATAGATTCTGTACTAGGTCAAATATAGATAAAAATAAGGCTAGAAAGTTTGTTTTATTAAGTGAAAATGACTGATTACAGAAATAGCAAAGTCAGAGCTCTCAGTACAAAATATCAGAGATTCTGTGTCTTTTTTAGAAAAAAAAAACAAGATCCAGATTATGGTACAAATTTTTTCCCTTTATAGGAATCTTTGCTAGTTTAGTAGACCGATGGGCCGGTCTGGCGAGGCCTTAGACCTAAATTACGCACATGCAAAGCCCATTAGATTTTTGGGGGAAATTGGATGATGTGGCACGCAGTTGATGATGTGACCAAGCTTATGGTAACGTGACATATTCTTATTGATAGTAGTTTTGTGTTGTGACAGTACATTCTAAGTGGACCTAGAAGACTGTGATGTAACCTCCAACACTATGTGTATTCCTTTACTTGATACAAATTGTATTTACTGAAATATAGTGTGCATATTTTATTTGAGAGAAATTGTATATATTGAAATTTAAAGCTCAATAATTTATTATAGATCGTTGAAATAAAAGAAGACACTGTGTGTGTTTGAAAATGGGCAGAAATGTAAACCACAATCTCTTCCAATATTGACTCTTCTCTTCCTCTTCTAATTATGACTATGATTTATCATCAATATTATTTTTATATGATTTTTTTTGTGATTTAATCCAATAAGCGCACACAGTTATCATGTACATATTTTTTTCCTTCAAATTAGAACACCCGACATTTATAAATATAAAATTTATATTGAGTAGAACACGAAACCAAATAAACATATTATTATATTCTATCAAAATAACAAAAAAATAGCATTTGCTTGTTTATGATACTCTGGCTTGCCCATACAATCAACTTGATTTTGAGTTTATACTTTGTCTCCTTGACATTGATGACCATTATCTGTTTGTTCTGTTTCCTATCCATTTTCATACTTATAATATATATATATATATATATTTAAAATATTTATTTGAATACTTACGTTATTGTTTTTATGTTGCATGGACCTCACGATACCTATTTATTCTAAAGTATTAATGTTTTAAATCAAACCAACGAGCTTTTATGATAAAACTTGGTGTTTGGTATACTCATTTTCAATTATTAACGAGTAATTGGGTTTCGATTATGTTTTATTTTAATTACTAGAGATTATACCAATGTTATGTCCGGTTTTGTGTTTAAATAATAAATATATATATATATATATATATGTACGTTTATATAAAATTTCTAAGTTTTAAAGTATTAGGATTGATTAAATAATATTTTGTATATTATGAATAAGAGGGTTATTTTTACTTTACGTATAGATTAAGTTAAAATTTAACTAGTTTTGTATATTTTCTCCATCTATATAACAATATGATTCTTCTAAAACAAAGAATAACTAATGATGATATGTTTTTTTTAATTCCATATATCTTTTTATGTCTTGCATGTTTAAAGAACAACTTTAACATTTTCTAATATTGTATTTAAATAATTTACACAAAATTTTCGTAACTATTAAGAAGTTAATATAATCTTTTTGAAGATATTTGTAGTATTGTATTTTTTTTTTTTCAACAATGGGGCACAAATGGTTGACCTATTAGTCAAGTTCTTGCAAATGCAAGCAGGGGGACTCGATCCCAGAATGTGCAAAATGCGCATGCCTCGTTGACTTACCACCTGCTACTAAGCTAAATGCCACTTGCAATATTGTATTTAACCATTTATAGAAAATCTCAGTCATAACTTTTAGGAAGTTAAATATAATCTCTTTGAAGATATTTGTAGTATTTTATTTAAACCATTTACCCAAAACTGATGTCATCTCATTCCTTAATAACTCAATTTTTTGTAATTTAATTTTATACAAAAAAAAAAAACCCGAATACAACTTTAATCCCAAAATTTGAAAAAATTTCTAAAACGCAGCATATCAAATTTAAACTAAACAAAACAAATCAGTGTAAGAACTATTTTGGTTCATTAATTTTCACATTATGTATATGCACATGAATATATTAAATATTGTTAAATTAATCAATTATAATGGTCATTACGTAATGTTTGACATGTAAAATTAATAGTAAAAATATTTTTGCTAAATTATGATACAACTTAAGAGATAATTAATTAGTATACCAAAAGCAAAAAGCTGATTATTTATTCTCAATTTAAATATGATGACTTGGTAACTTTTGTCAACATTGGGCCACAAATAGACGGTCCATTAACGAAGTTGATGCAAATACAAGCGGGGGGACTCGATCCCAGGATGTGCAAGTGCGCATGACTCTTGTGGACTTACCAAATGCCACTTGCGACTTGACAGCTTTATAGAGAGATTTAGAGTATATATAAATTAGTCAATTGATTCTGAATTTTAAGGGGAGATTTTGTTGTTTTGACAAAGATTGATCTTCATTAACTCATTAGAATTGTTCTCTTCTTACTACTCAAAATATACACATATCAAGAAAGGAAGATGAAGATCAAACGAACTAGAAGATAATGAGCGTGTTATCTCCAAGCGTTTTAACGTCCATTGTTCTTTGATTTAGAGGAGAAGAAACGGCCTAATCCACGCGTATGCTTCTCATTATCTTCTCTAGAAGATGAAGACACAGAGCTAGACTTGATGATTGCGTGAACTGTTGGATTCACTGTTTGCCGAAAAGAATGAGATGGTTGAATGATATATTCACGGGGAAGATCATCTACTGCAGAGTTTTGTGTTGCTTCTGAGGTTTTTGGCTGTTGAAACTTCGTCTCAGGTGATTGAGATTTGGGAATATTGTGGTTGCTATGAGGCTGTAAGGATTTTAATTGTTGACTGAGTAAATGAATTGTTTCTTGGCAAGCTGCAAGCTTTTCTGTTGCTGATGCTATGTCTTTCTCCTGGAAACAACATTGTAAAATTTAGTTTAAGAGGCTTATTGCTGATATTTGCATTCGACTAGTAAGAAGTGTACCTGATTAGGTTGGTGTTTGGATGATGAACAAGTTTTGCAAGTCGTGACTCTCCTTCAGTATAAGTCAAAATTAGTACACACAAAAATCAATGCATAGTGGAATATCTAACTAAAGGTTAGCTTTTGCATTTATAGATTTCAGTAGATATACCTTTGCAATTTTTCTTGAAGGTCTGTGCATTTAGCTAGAGTCTCTTCACGGGAATGCTTTTCTGTGGAGAAAGCCTTTTCAAGTCTCTCTGTCTCTTCTTCCAAGCTTTTCACCTTAGCTTCTAGATCTTTGGCATGGAGTTCAACCGATTTGTATGATTCTGTCACACATTTAAGCTGAGTTTCTGCCAAGCTTTGGAGATCCTCTGAAGAAGTGAGCTGCGATTTCAGCTTCGATATGAGCTGCTCTTTTTCTTCCAACTCTGCATTTGTACTCTCAAGATTCTGCAGCCATACTGATAATTCTGACGCAATGTTCTCTTTCTCCAACTTAAGCTCCTCAAGCTCTTTCAACAAGTTCTTGCATGATGAACAATCCAACTCATGACCATTGATCAAGGTATCTACATGGTGATACTCTGTCTTAGCAGATGTATCTGCCAGTGGATCAGAATTTGACTCTTTAGCCTCTTTTTCTTGCCGTATAACCTTGTCACTGCTCTCTGCAACAGAGGTCTCTATACTATGGGGCCTGAGACCCAAAGCACCATTGTTTATGCTATTAGCTAGAACTGACATGCGGGAGAGTTCTAAAACAAGGTGGGGTAGGCTTAATTCTCTGGCTGAAGATTTACAGACCGATGAAGAGAAATCCTCCAAGCTCTCCCTCAGTCCCACATTCTCATTCATATTCTGAAGTTGTGTTGCTTCCTTTGTAGTTGAACTTATGAAGTTGTGAATATTGGAAAGAGCTGCTTCCAAATCTTGTTTACTGACGTTCTGCAAATTTTCGCTATTTTCCGTGTCCTGAGATGACAAAACATGTTTCTCAAAAGTTTCATCAGTAACTTCAAACAGAGGACTTGAGAGTTGTTTGGGTGATGATCCTTGCATCTCTTGGATCGAAAGTCTTGTGGCCTCAACAATTTTATCGATGCTAATGCCCTCTTGAGATTCAAATATCCTGTTGATTTTTGAACGGAGAACCTTTAACAGCTGATCAAATGTTCTTTTACCCTCATCTTGCTCACTGGACTTGCTAGCGGATTCTTGGTCTACATATTTACTATTGCAGGCACTGTTCGAAGATTTTGAAGCCGAGTTAGGTCCCTCAGGATCATTAGCTGCCAATTTTTCAATCTCTAGGAAGTCATCCATTAACTCCATCCTACTAGAAATCCTAGGCTTTGAGGAACCATCAACACTTAACTTTGTTGCTTTGTGAGAATCTGTTGAGGTTGCTGGGCCACACTCAGAAGAACTTACCTCATCAAATCCATCTTCAGATACTGAGGTGACACTAGGAGGGTAGTCATGATCATGACCACTCAATGGACTCTCAGAAAGGTTTTTGCTGTTTGATTTTGGAGCATTCTTTTCATTGTTAAACATATTCACCTGACCTTCAAGAATCTTAAGCTTTCCAAGAGTCTTAGCGCATACATTTCTCGAAACCTGCAGTTCATTGTTGCGGGAAGCAAGATGCTCTTTAAGTGTCTGAATCTCCTCCTCCATCTCTGATGCACGTCTCGTGAGATATACATTCTCCCGTTTACACTCTTCCCACTTATGATCAGCAGAAATCTCTGGCTTTGCAATGTATACATGGCCATGATTGGTATTGTGAGCTATGCTTCTTTGTGCTCGAGTGTCTGCAAACTCATGCCCTAAGCTTTCAACTTCTATCTTCATTTGAGCCATAGCAGCAGGACCAGGAAGCTTCTTCCGCAGAAGTCCTCTGAGCCTTTGACACTCTGCTTCAAGTTTTGCAATCTTTTTCACTCCTTCCAGATGTTGTTTGTTTGCTATTTCCGCTGATCTCAAACTCATGTTCTTCTCTTCATTTCGGATCTCTACTTCTTTGGAAGCCACATGAACGTCGTACTTAAGCGAACAAATTTCCTTTTCAGCCAACTGAAGATTAGTCTTCAGCTTTGTCACATCAGCTTCAGCTTTAGACCTTTCCTCACTGATCCTTATTATCAACTCCGATCGTTCTTGCAACGATCTAGTGAGTGTTGCATTATCAGAAGCAGCTCGATGAAGTCCTTGGTTCAATTCATTGATCTTTCCTTCAAGCTCGGATTTGATCTTGTCCCAGTGAATAGTCTTAGCAAGAATCACGTCTTGCAGCTTCTGTTCACTCTCATCTTTCACAATCCTTATCTGCCTCGTACACTCTTTAAGCGCATCATCAAAATGCTTTGCTCGCTCCTCTGCAGTGAGCTTTAAGAGTGTAACAGATTCTAGTTGACGTTTTAGTGCTAAAGCTTCTGCATCAGCCTTTTCCCATCCTAAAGAACAAAGACTAGTCAGCATTCAAAGTTGAAAATAACAGAAGAAACCTCAATCAATATCTCAGGTTTTCTTACCTGAAACAGCTTCTTCAGCAACTTTGGCATGTTGAAGAATCAAAGATTCTTTAGTCTTAATCTCAGAATGTGCAAGAGTGAGTTTTTCTTTAAGATCTTTAACTTCACCTTCAAACAACTTGACCTGATCCTCCATTTTACTCATATGCGTGTATGAATCCATTGTTATCTGAACATAGTTTGTGTTTTTACACTTCTCCTGACACAAAATCAAACACAAAAAGACATCAATCCAAATTTATATCTCACCAAAAGAACAAAGGTTTTGTCGTAAAATAAAGTACCTGATTCTCGAGAGATGCTAAGTAAGACAAAGAACAAACAGCAGTTGACTCATGTCCAACAACTAGTTTCTCAGTCGTGGCTTTGTCTGAAGACTTTCTCTTCCATGGCCAACCTCGACCGTCCATTTTACTTCTCTCTCAAGATTAATACTCTGCACATCCGTTGAAAAAAACAACAAGAAATCAAGCTTTAATAAAAACAAAAACTGAAAAAGTTTTGAAATTTGAACTAACATCCAAATAAAGGAAACAAAATCTTCCGTAAATGTTACTTTCATTTCATCCGACAATATCCCGCTATATTTATTACTCTGTAGCTCAACAATGATAGTTTTTTTCTTCTATAATGAATTTTTTTCTAAATATACACCAATATTCAACACCTACAAAATTCTTTCATTTAATATTTTGCAGAAAAACAAACTGAAAATTCAAATAAAAATTTCAAACCACATCGAAATTGGCGCAAATTTGTTCACATTTAAACATGATAAACAATCTCACTTAGAACACAATCAACAACAACAATTTCAAACACTATACAACTTCCAAGTTTCTTACAGCAGAAATGTGAAATTCGGAAAGAAACATCTTACCAAAACAAATGATTTTAGAGCTTGCGAAGATCAAAGAGAATCCATGGAGCTACAGAGATAGAGAATGAAGAAGAAGAAAGTGGGAGGAGCGTGTTTGTGCCAGAGAAGAAGGAGCAGTATATGATTTTTAAGCTGTCGCTTTTTTCAACTTTGACGCTCCACAAACAAACAACATCTCTTTTTCAAATATGTTTTTTCTTTTTTATGTATATTATTTTTCAATCATATTTGCAAAAGGCTATTAGTCCAGTGGCCGGCGATAAGTGCAGATAATGCATGTCATTTGCACAACCAGAGATCGAGTTCTCCTGTCTAATTATGTAGGAATTTGACTATTGGACCGGCCAGTTGTGCCCCAATATAATTTGCCGTTGATAAAAAAAATCATATTCATTTATTTTTATTTTTTTTGACAACAATCATATTCATTTTTTTATATAAAATAAATAATCTTCATTTGTTGTTTTTTTCAAAAAACGGAATACGAGGAGACAGTTATATACTGCATACGGGTGCACTGAAATGTAACCGAATTTATGGGTTTGAATATTAGTTTGGGCTTTTAATGGGCTTATTAAGGTCTAAATTTAGTCGGTTATTTCAGTCCATTAGGTTTTGAGAACTCAATATAATAAACCTAAATCACTAGCATTCGCCGGAAAACGAAGACGAAGACGAAGGAGACCCATCGATAATCATCATCAATGGGTCGTGTTATCAGAGCTCAACGTAAGGGAGCGGGATCCGTTTTCAAGTCCCACACTCACCATCGTAAAGGTCCGGCCAAATTCAGGAGTCTCGATTACGGCGAGAGAAATGGATATCTCAAAGGTGTTGTGACTGAGATCATTCATGATCCTGGTCGTGGTGCTCCATTAGCTCGTGTTGCTTTCCGTCATCCTTTCCGTTTCAAGAAGCAAAAGGAACTTTTCGTTGCTGCTGAAGGTGTTTATACCGGTCAGTTTCTTTACTGCGGAAAGAGAGCTACTCTTGTCGTCGGTAATGTTCTTCCGCTTAGATCTATACCTGAAGGAGCTGTTATCTGCAATGTCGAACATCATGTTGGTGATCGTGGCGTTTTCGCTAGAGCTTCTGGTGATTACGCCATTGTTATCGCCCACAATCCTGATAACGACACCAGCAGGTTGCTTTCTATTACGACGATTGAATTAAATTGAATATTTACATTAATGCTTATATTCTTAGAATATCAAACTGGAATTGAAATTCTTATCTTCTTAGAAATGATTGCTGCATATTCTTGTTGGTGATTAAATTCTTGGAGACTGTTGAATTGTAATATGAGAATTTTTTATAGTATACCTAATGATTCATGTTTTGAGTCCTTATATAGTCCTTAAGCAAGATGCTATGGTTAATCTATCATTCTCTCTTCTAAGAATTGCTTTGTTCTCACTATTGCAATTGCTCCTGATGTTCGCAGGATTAAGTTGCCATCAGGTTCAAAGAAGGTAGTGCCAAGTGGATGCAGGGCCATGATTGGTCAAGTAGCAGGTGGAGGAAGAACAGAGAAGCCAATGCTCAAGGCAGGTAACGCATACCACAAGTACCGTGTGAAGAGAAACTGCTGGCCTAAGGTTCGTGGTGTGGCTATGAATCCAGTTGAGCATCCTCACGGAGGAGGTAACCATCAACATATTGGTCACGCTAGTACGGTACGCCGTGATGCACCACCTGGAAAAAAGGTTGGTCTTATTGCTGCAAGAAGAACTGGTCGTCTCAGAGGTCAAGCTGCTGCTCTTGCTTCCAAGTCAGAATAATGAGTGCAGGATTCAAGATGAAATTGTTTACTTTCATGTTCTTTAAGATCTTTCTCTATCGAGTAGAATCTCTGCTTTTAGGGTTATAACTTAACATTAATTTAATTATGGAAAAAATGTTGATTAAACCTTGAATTTCGATGTGGTTGATTAAGTCTTCAATTTGCCAAGTTTAACTCAAAGTTGAGGTTTTCTTCAAAAATCAAAATTAAAGGTTTAATCAATCACATTCAAAGTTAAGCATTTACATGTCAATTCCCAACTGGATTGAGACTTTATATGGAGAGGATCCTGGACTACAACCATATTACGCTTCCCATGTACCCTAACCTCACAAGTATGAATCAGGATCTCCTCTTCTCTAATTTTCTAGGGTTTTCATTATGTTCCCTGAAATCTAAGGATATGGTTACATATCTAGTCCGATTTTGGTTATATATACTGATTTTGAACTTAATTAAGTTTCGATCTAGGGCATGTTTCATTTTATGGTTGCTAAGCGTAAAATGTTCATGGTGCAGTTTACTTCTCTGTACTATCATTGATCCTTATTTAGGTGAATGAGTTTGGTACCTCGTTTCATTTACATTTCAATGTGACAGTGCTTGATTTTAGTCAACTTAGTTCCTCTATAATTCGTAGGTGTTGCAACAATTGAGTGGCCAAACTCCAGTTTTCTCTAAGGGAGAGTTATTTTCTGAGTTGTATCAGTTTATCATTTTATTTCTGAGATTATTTTTTGAGTAACAATAAGTTTTTGGAAGTTTAAGACAATCAATAAATGTAGGAATTGTGTTCTTCTTGTATATGATTACCTTTTTTAGAGATAAGATTATCTTTTAGTTATTATCATCATGGTTCTTCAGATCATCATAGTGATAATCAATATTGATTCCTTTGAATATATATAACTTTCTCATCTTCTGTTAGATAATTTTGTGTTTTGATGAAGTGAGTTACTTAGCTGGAATTGTAGCTTCTCAAGATTTCTTGTTCAGTTTATACTTGAGATTTGACTTGAAGTTAAGTAGATACGAGCTAAAAAAAGAACTTTTGATGATTTATGGGTTTCAGAGTTGCTAGATTTTTGTTTAGTGTTTACAATTTCTCGTAATGATTAATTCAAATAACTTAAGCTTTAAAGGGCATTGTGTATACAAGTAGTATTTGAAATGTGTATTTGAATCATGATTTATAATTTGATTTAGAACGAGATCCTTCTTCTATGTTTAGTCCATTCACAACTTTGCCATGTCAGTAGCCAATTTGTTTGACAATTAAATGGAATGCCTTGAGAGTTGGGATATAATGCAATAGTTAGTGTCTAGCAAATTGATAAACTATCGATATGATTGGTTAAAAAATGTAGCCGCAATACTTGAATCTTTAATATATTGGAATTTTTTTGTACGATGATGAATGTCTGATCTTTAGTATATATGAGACAACCTTACAATTTTGTGGCATAATGTAGAAGACAACCTTGTAAGTCTAAGTGTTGCAACTGTTGCCTACTCTTTATACTTTATATGAACAACTATCATCTCATTTTAAGATATCCACTACAAGAAAAAAATTGTATTGATACGTACTATTTTGTCACAATAACACATATTTTGTCATAATATAAAGATATTGTTACGAATTTGTGACGATTTGTAAATAGTTACAATATAAGTGTCACAAATGCATATATAAAAAGGAAATAGGATTTTTATCTGAATACCATCCGTTAACCAGTTTTTTGGAAATCATTCTCTTGAAGCTCATACTTTTCATCATAAATGATCCGCTTGCCCCGAAATGACCCGGCCAAATAGGGAAGAGAGCCTCGACTCGTGTCCGAGCTCGTCTGAGAGCTAGATTAACCTAAAAAAGTGCTTGAAAAAAGGGCAGAATTAAAACAAATATTCTTCAATTGAATAACAATTCCAATCTGAAGGAATTTCAAACCTAAATAGACTTTTTTTTTCGAATTAGTATAATTTTTCAGGTAACAAATATGTCACAATATACTTGTGACGAAAAAATCTAGTAACAATTTTGTCACAAATCGTTACGAAATATAGTGACAATGATTTGTAAAAAATAAAATTCGTAACAAAATTGTATATAAAACGTCACGAATTATTACTAATATTCATAGTTGCAATACAATTGTCTCAATAGCTCAAATTTTTTTGTAGTGAACAAAATCATTCTAGTGATTGTGATTTACTCATTTTAGTAACATTGTCCTTAACCAGGATGAGGAGATTATGATTTGGTAGTAGTAGTATACAAGACAAGTTCACTTGGGTTACAAAGAAGAGTTTGGTAGAGTATATTTCGATAAGATCAAGAGATGAGGGTGCTACGTGACTTTCACTTTACATCTTCACTACAACTTAATATTTTGGTTTTTGACATTAGTCAAGTTTTATGAGATTTTTTTTAATACATTGTTCTCAGTTTGGTCTGATTGTAATGAGATTGTTTTGGTATATTGTTTCAGACACAAGCTGGAACTCAAAGGCACAAAAAGAAATCAAGATCATCGGTAGATTTTCCAATAACTGTTGTTTTATAAACTCTTGTTGTGTAAAAAAATTTCATTTGACTCATAAAAATGTTATTTGACTTTCGTTCACTTTACAATTCTAGTTTTGTAGTAAGAGCAATATTGTTTCACTTTTGTGTCAAAAAATAAATATATTTAAGTTAGTTGTTTAACTCTTTCAATAAATAGGTTTTGTGTCAAAAAAAATTTGATTGTGAGTTGGTTAAATAACAGATTCAAGATTCAGAATTGGTTAAATAAGAAAAGTTAAAAAACTTAACGAAGAAGCTTATGGAGTCGCTAATAAAACCGATGTCAAATATTTTGGGTCAGTGAAGAGTTGATGTAAATCAATATATAACCTACGAGAATATGCAGTTTTGGTGTAGTGAGAGCACGGTTCTTCATTCTAATGTCAAAAATAACCAAGTTTTTGAGTAATCATATATTGAAATGGTAATCTGTAATATAAATCTTCCAACCGTAGAAGAACTCCACAAAAATGGTCTTATTTCATGCTCCAAGCCATCATTACACTTAGCATCATTGTTTTTTACTCTAGTCCACATATATATCATTCTTATATCTGTATAGTTTAATGTTTGGTCTCAAAGACGACAATGAGTGCAAAAACAGTGATTCCTTTTATTTGTCAAGTTCACATTAGAGTCTTGTGCTTCTTTTTTGACTTATAGTTTGGAGTGTAACTATTGGTCAAGATTCTGAGATATATTTGTTATTATACTCCCTAAAAAGAGAGAGTAGACTCGAAGTGGTGAGTGGGTCTAAATCCATAATCTAATATAGTCCCATGTTTTGGTATATTATAAACTATGTCATACACATACAACAAATCTCTCTCTCTCTACTCCATCATTAAAGGTCTTTTTATAGATGAATTTTATTATTTTAACAAAATACATCATTGAAGGTCTTGCTTGAAATTAAACAACAAAACCGCTTATATGAGTTTTTCTAAAATATTTGCAAAAATCAAATATTTAGTCAAAGATTACGTTTACATTATTTTGAATGTTAATAATGATCGTATAACTTTTTAATTAATTTTTTATAGTTTTGATATATTATAAAATGTGAATGTGTGTAAGACAAGTTATGAAAACTAAAGGTATGAAAGTATAAGAATAATTTTAGGGGAACCGATAAATTGATGAAACATACTCTTTGGGGAGTGACAAAAAAGGTAGAAATTAATGATTAGGTAGATTAAAAGTGAGTAATTTTTCCTAATCACACACTTAAGGTACACTGTACTTTTTACTTACGTGGAGCTTTTCCAATGGTAATAACAACAAATAGCTGAGTCATCTTTGTAATTGTACAACACTAAACACTAAGAGCAGCTTTAACGCTGAACCGGTAAAAGGTTCTTAATTTTTTATTTTTTTATAAAAAAAATAAAGGAGCCAATCTGGGTTCGCCACGTGGCGAACCTGGATTGGCTCCTTTGTTTTAAAAAAAAAATATAATAATAAAAATAAAAAGTTAAGAACCTTTTAAAGGTTCAACGTTAAAGCTACTCTAAGTAGTTCTGTTAATTTTAATTAATTTCGCAATAACTAATATGGTAATGAAAAGTACAGTGCTTTTCTTCGGTCGTTTTTGAGAATCTTCTAAAAAATATTACGTAGTACCTTCTATTTTTTTTGGTTATAATATTATTGTTGGTAGTTTTTTTTGTCAACGACAAATTATATTGGGCCACAGCTGAGCGACTCAATAGCCAAATTCATACATAATATAGACGGGAGACTCGATCTCTGATTATGCAAATGAACTGTCTTATGTGGACTTACCACCTGTCATTAGACTAAGAGACATTTGCTTGTCGGTAGCTCTTAGAACCTAATAAATATGTATATAACTATCAATTATCCACATAAAACTTTTGTAAGTATCTTGGACTAGTCGCTTAAGTTGGTTTTAGTGTGCTCTTAGTTTGATTCTCGGTGAAACAAAAGTTTTACGTTATAATTTTGGTATTAACAACCGCTGATCCCAGATTTAAAAGATTAAAGCCTAGAGTATGAATCTCCCAGTTAAATTTTTTTTATCCACATCAATTTTTACAAGTATTATCTTCCAAATTTACACATTTATAAGTATTGAAACATATATGTCACTTATATAAATTTATAAAAATTAAAGTAATTCCTGTTTCATGAATCATCATTTGACAATATTTCAAAAATTCGTATGAAAAGTATATAAAGAAGAGATTGCAGAGAGAGTTGCAAGACATGAGTGTGGTTGAGTTGGTCCACCTTAAGTATGAAATGGACAAATCACAAGCCTTGTCTTTCCTTCAATCAAATCTCTCCCCTTCAAAAGCTACCATCATGCAAAATCTTCATTGCCAATATTTTGGTATATATTAATAACTCTAGACAACAAATATTCGATTTTGTTGCAATTTCTTATTTTCTATTTTTTTTTGTCAACTAACCTATTGACTTTTAAATCTCACTCCTACTTTTGTATGTAGGGGGTTCGATCCTGGTGCCTTGAAAATTTGTAAAGTGACCACACCACTGGGTCACCTGTCCTTGACGCTTATTTTCTATTTTTAATTTGTATATTACTTATCATATATTAATTCTGATTGTTTCTAACTATTGGTTAATTGTTTTTTTTTTCTTTTGATAAAATGTTTTACTATTAAAAATATTGGTACATCAGCTATGACTTGAAATTAAGACATGTAAAGATTGTATCAACAACAGTAGAAGGATAAGCAAAACTTACATAGAAACATAGAGTATGCAGAGAAAACTACTTGAAACACAAAGAATGGTTTATGATAAACCACGGTTCATCTACTCAACCTTTTTTCTTCTTCTTTGAATCGTTGTCTATTACATCTCTTGCTTCTTCTGAGTAGGTTTGACAATTCTTCCTCTCAAATTTTTTTGACTTATTGAAACCTCAAAACCATTGTTTTGTGAAGATTCCGGATTGTCAAACTGTCTATTTCTATAAATAATGCCGAATTCAAAAATATTGGCGAGTGGATTGCAACCTGTATAAGAAAATGTAGTCTGGGAAGTTTGTAAAACTTCACTGGGTGGAGCAAATTTGTTGCTAGATGAAGGAAATAGAATTGGATCTATGTCAGTAATAGGTGCTGAGTAAGACGACTGAGTATAGGTGGTGGTGTTGACTATAGGTGATGGTGAAACTTCATCGATGGAAAGTGTTGGAGTTACTAGTATTTGATGGCCATCAGTCATATGAATCTCATGAGAATCTGAATTAGCCACAGTAGTTGTACCATGATCATCACTAATAACAAGAGATCATGATATAGCTTTGGCCTCAATAGTCTCACAAATACCTTCAGAAACTGAAATTGGAGAACTGACCACCAAAGTTTCCTCTAACGAACCTTCAGAGTCCTTATCCAAAACTGGATTAGTGGCGATATGTTGATTGTTTAATTGTTTCTACCACATTACATCTTTTTAATTACAGTGTGTATATAATGGAACAACTTAAATTTTCTTGGAAAGTTTGAGGAAAACAAATGATAGAAACAACTAAAATTTGGCACTTTAAGAAAGCAAAATGATTTAAGGATAAGGGATCATTATTTTAAGAGGAATTAGAAATAAAATTTACAAATATATAGAGGAATATAAAAAGGAAGAAACGAGTAAGAGGCTCTTGAAACGACGACAAAGCATGCCCATCGGACTCCTACCTTGTATACCGCATGCTCGACAACTCAGAGGCCCACTTTGGCCAACTCTTATTTAATAAAAAATTAATTATCTATCTTAAGTTATAAACTGTTATATTAATTTGTTGTTTGAATAATAAACATTCAACCCACGAAAAAATTATATAATTAACGTGAAAAGTATAAGTACATTCGAAAATAATTAAAGTGCAAATTAAGTATATTCGAAAATCATACTTACACCAAAACCCTAATTCGCTACTAAAATAAATAACATTTATATTCACTCATTCAGCCAATACATTATTCTTAGAAAAAATTATATAAAATCCATATGTAAGAATAAAAACCTTTTACTATATATATATATATATATCAATATATTCTACCTATATAGCAAACATAACTCATTATACGATATATATTATTATATATATATTATTAAACATGCAAAAACCCTATACATATGAGTCATATATAGTCCAAATTCGAACACAAGAATCCACTGATGAATCTGTTCTCTTCTTCTCTATCACTCAATATCGTCGAAGAAGCAACTTCTACTCCATTGTTATTGCTCTCTTCATTACTATATTGACCAATTTTATTGTTATCTTGATCTAGATAAACTCCAAAATTCGAAACACCATCTTCATGGCTCATTAGTTGAGAAGCAACAAACTTATCAAGTGTTCTCCAATCCGTCGTCATTTTCTTCTTTTTTCTATCGTTGCAGCTCACATTCTCTTCTATTAACTGTCTTTTGTTACAATTTTGATTATTTTCCAATAATGCAAATGATGTTGAGCTCTCTGGTCTCTTTATAAGCGGAATTGAAGGGCTTTCAAGCTGTGGAAGTTGAATGAATTGATCGCAGTGAATGAAGTTTAAACCGATTTCTGATCCTTCTAGTTCTTGCTTAAACAATAAACCTTTTGCAAAATTGTTTTGTTTTTGCTTGAGAGGCTCCAAAACCGAGTTTACTCCACTCTGTAATTCGTCGTAAGAGTAACTTGAGTTCCAAGTTTCTGTTTTCTTAGGTTGTCCTGTCGTTGGTCTTTTCTTAAACGCTCTACAAACTACCCATCCTTCTTCCTACAAACAATCATAATAAGGAATGGTTAATACATTTGGTATAAATATGCCAAACACTTGGGCATTAATGTCAAACAAAAAGAAGAAATTATAATGTTGCCTTTATTTGTAGTAGACACAATAAGAGCATGCCTTAAAAGTGTGAGACCACAGAAAGAAAACTAGCAATAACCATAGGTACATACTCATTTGCAAGCTATATCAAACTTTACTAGTCGCTAAACCTTTTCAATTGCAAGGTATATAATGTATATGATTCTAGACGAAATTTGCTTATGTAACTAAAAGCTAGATTTAGGATTTGATAAGATACGTATAACTAGCTTTTTTAGTTCATGTCTTTAGTTAGATGACTTTTAAGACTTTAAACGTCTAAAATAAAAAAATTAATTCATATATGGAGATAAAGAGAAAACTTTGGTCTACATGGAACTGAAGTAGTAAGACAGACTTTTTACTTTTTGTCTTGTAAATAAAGGTGTAACAATTTACATAAGTCTTAAAGATACTCAGCTTTTACCTAAAAGCTTAGACTGTCACAGAAAAGAGCTTATGAGACCAAAAAATAAAAATCGATTGGCCCCATCAAAGACTAAACGTATATGCCATGTAATTTCTCATAGATTAAATTTAGTCATGATCCAATCTATTTAAAAATATTATATGGTAAAATGAGAATATATACCTGAGGAGGTGCATTTTCATCTGATTCTAGTCGGTATTCATGCATGATCCAATCGGTTTTTTGACCATTAGGAGCTCTTCCTTTATAGAAAACAAGTGTTTTCCTCATACCAATCAGTTTTGATTTGTTATAAACAGCTTTGTCTCGACCAGTAGCTTTCCAAAATCCGGCTATAGTCGCTCTGTTTGTTCTTGTTCCTGTTGGATATTTCTTATCTTTGTGGCTAAAGAAATACCATTCATTTCGTTCCTCGTATCCGATTCGACATCTCTCTGTATAAATACATATGAACCAATATGATAAGATCTATGTATTCACGTTGTCATATTAATTATCGACAAAAGTGTATAGATTAAGTAGAAACCTTGTAGATCCCATGGTTCGATTCTGTAGAGATCAATATCTCTTATGACATCAAGATCGATCTTTTGTGATGCAACTTTTTTCCTTAAATAGTAACCAACGAGCTCTTCATCTGTTGGATGAAATCTGAATCCTGGAGGAACACTACATGATTGATCCACTGGATCCATTATGTCTGCATACCACCAAGTTTAAGACCATAATGAGTCAATGATAATCAATACAATATGTACATGTACATGCATGCTCATGATCCCTCTTCATGCATGCATGCCACATCACAAAGATTTGGAGTTATACATTAGCTAGCGGTAAAGAAATGAAAAAGGAGTAAATGCTTTATAAGAAAAAAAAGTAGAAAACAAACGGATGAAAATTTATAATTTTTAATCAAGTATAATCATAAGCTCAATTGTGGTTAGTTTCCACATACCTACCACTGTCATGTTAATGGACTTGATTACATTAAAATGTTACATGTAGTCATATAAGTACATAGCTAGGTATAATTACTTCTTGTTTAAAAGTCAGAATTAAGGTGGAACAAGAGCATGAAAGTTAGGTTTAAAGTTGAAAAAATCGAAGAGAAGACATGCATGAGGGTTTATGTGAGGCTCAAAGAAAACAGACAAAAAGAGTTATGGACTATGATGATTCCCCAGTTGCAACGTGGTTATTGAATTAATGGTGGCAATGATCATATCGAAAAACATAATTTTATGTTTATACAAATTTTATTACTTCATTATTTATATAATATACAACCTTATGGACTAAAAACAAAAACAACTTTTTCCACGTCTAAAAAAATCATCAAGTCTAAGCAAAAATAGCTAGAAATGCTTCGAAGTCTATGCCTGATTTATCTTTCATTTTAGAAGGTTTAAGTACACAAGACTGTACTATATTAGTATTACTACTGTAGATGTATACGTCCAAATGCAAATTCTATTCAAATACCTATTAACTAGACTTAATTCAGATATACATTGAAAAACAAAATCGAATATTGGAAATAATAATGAGATATTATTGTAGAAATACAAAACATTTTCGATAAAGAAGATCGAGGACAACAAGGTAAAGAACCAAGGAAAATAGGTAAACAAAAGGATGAGAAGAGATCGATGCTTGAGTGAATAAATGCAAATGAATGGACTCGATCTTTTTGATTTTGAAAACCCGTAAGTGTAAATTAGGCTTTTACCTATATACTCTTCAACTTGTAGTGGAAAAATTGATATGTAGAAAACTATGTACTAGTTTGGAAAGAGATCAAAGCAATATGGATTGATGGAAGATGATAATGATCATCGAGAGAGAGAGAGGTTATAAGTTTGAAGGAATATATGAAAGAGAGAGAGAGTAAGAGATGGATGATTTGGTGAGATATAAAAGGTATAAGAAGAGAGTGTGGACCGCTCAATTGCGCGTGGCTTTCTCCATGTCCCCATTTGCCTGAGTCCTCCTCCCTCTTCTTTTCACATTCTTCTCTTTCATTTTTATTTTATATATAAATGTCTAAGTAAAACGGAACATGAAATTACCGATTTTTTTTTATTTCTTTACATTCGCTTCTCTTTAAGTATTTACGTTATCTCCGTAAGTTTAGAAATCTATTTTTTACATAATCATATAAATTACTATGAGATTTATAATTTATTTAACCCGAGCAAACCGTGCGGGTAGCATCCTTAGTAAAACGGAATTATAAATATCAATATTAAAACATTTGCATATATATATATATATATATATATTTTTTTTTAAAGAAAACTCAAACCATATATTTCATTTTACCTCAAATCTTCTTCTTTTCCTGGTCGGATCTTAGGGTTTTGCGGCTTTTTGGACGTTTTATCTCTAGCTAACATATACATATGTTTTATTCAAAAGATTAATTGTATTCAATGGAATATTCAATTCATTGTATTGGTTGCAACTTAAGTTCAAACTCATTGTATCCATTTCTTATTAGAGTAAATATATATTCTTCTGTGCAAATATATTTTTATCTTTGAACCATATTTTTTAATTCGTTTATGATATTATTTATTGTTGGTATTACTCTGAAAAATATATAAATTTAAATTAATGTTATGAAAAAGTTTAACATACAGAATTGCGTCTTTTGTGTTTATATATACATTGCATTCACCAAAACCTATCAAACTTTGACATTCTTTTACTTTTCCCAACATCTATATGGTCTAGGTTAAAATTGTTCAAAGGAAAGAAAAGAAAAAGTTATAAAAACTAGCGAGTATCGAATTTGCAACTGCTCTGTTCAAAAATAAATAAATATAAATTAAAATTAATTTTCCGTCGGACCAATAAGATCACGAGTTTAAGTGTTGCAAACATTCTGACATTCTGGAACATGCCACGCTGGCACAACAGAGAATGTCCCTTTGCCACGTGGGGAAGATGCTCCTTTCACATGCTTGTAAACTTCACTCCATCACTTGATTTTACCAAAATATCCTCACTATTATCAACATTTCTAAAGGGTAAATAAGTAATGTGCTTCACAACCTTCTCTTCTCCAATGATTTTTTGACAAGAACCAACGAGAAGGGACTGAAGTTTAACACCATTCGACACGTTCTAGTTATTGATTGGTTGTTGGAGTATTATCTTTACGTAGAAGACAAATAAAGCTTAGTACCAATATATATACATATCATGCCAAACTAAAAAACTAAAAAAACTTGATTATCTTATTTTGGCACCAAAATGATTTGATTTATACGGAGAGCGTCGTTTTTAGTTGTAAAAGTTTTAATTTTTGTTAGTATGATGAATTACTAACTAATCTAAAAAAATGAATTAATTACATTTCTAATTCGAAAAGATTGAAATTATAAATTTAACATTTTAGTATCAAATAAGACAATTGTACGTTTTTCGTTTGGAAATAAAAAATATTACGAAACTATCACTAATGAAAAATTATACATCATCTACGTATAGAAGGAGAAAAATGGTGGCAGATGTAGGTTTTGTTTCGAACACGTGATGTAAATTTTGGTTTGTTGTGTATGTTTTGAATCACGTTATATAGATTTTATTATGTAAAATATGTTTTGGTTTGTTGTGTAGGTTTTGAATTTACTTTACGTAGATTTTATTACAAGTAAATTTCGTTTTTACTGTTCATAGTGGTCATTTTTTCTTTTTAAAAATATAATAGTCGAATATTTTGGTTATATATGCACATGTTCTTCAGAAACAGATTCGATGTGACGTTTAATAGATATTTTTATATGTGGTATAACTTATATGTAACTTTAAGTTTGGTAGAATTAAATGTATCTTATAAAAGAAATATACGTAAATAAGGTTATATAGTCCACAGATATGGATTTTTGTAAATGACATGCCACCAACAATATACACATAATCGATCTTGGTCCTGCATGCTTTAGACCGATCACCTATATCATCAAACGTGTTTGGACATCACTTGTTGGGCTTCAAAACTGTACTTATTGCCCCTGTTTTGACGTTGACGATTGAATTGATTAACACGAAAATATATACATAATTTCGTAAAATTAAGCTACATACTTGCCTTATTTTGAATTTTTATTAAGGATTGAAATACGTGGCCCAACAAAGATATCATAATGCAGGAGGGTTATCATAATTTGATTTACCATATAATTTGATTAGTTTCCCAAATATCAATAAGTGGCTTTTAATTAGGTTTTATTATGAACTTTGTTGTTTTTAAAAACGAGCTATATATATTTTGACACACACATCTCAAAGAACCAAGATTCATGCACGTGTCAATATTGCACTATTCTATTCGAATTGACCAATTGTTTGGCTTATCTCAGCACGATTTTTTTGTTTATTTTTGAAGTTGACGTATACTTTTGGAAATTAAACAAAATTTAATAATTAAATCCAAACGCATGCTAGAAACGGACACATCCTGTTATTCTGTTAGCCTGTTACATTCGGAAGAATATATTTCTCTATCCAAAAAAAACTATTCTTTTCTAAGCTTTATACTCCATATTATTTTATTTTTTATCAACGATAAATTATATTAGATTACAACTGGTCAGCTTAATAGCCAAATTCCTATATAATGTAGGTATAATAATTCAATCTCGGCTTATGCAAATGCACTGCCTTAAGTGGACTTACCGCTGCCATTAGATTAGATGTCATTTGCTCTCCGTATTATTATATTTAAATTGTGTTTCTTATATTTTCACATAATTTCTTAGATCAAATATGTTTTTTTAAATATTAAACTTGGCAATGTAACACATAATTCAATTTAATAAATCGAATAAAAATGGTCATTAAATTATTCTCGATGATTGAAAAAATGAACTAATTATTACATTTTATTTGGTTGATTGAGGTTTATTGGTCATTTGGAATACCGACGGAATCCACTAAAAAAGCATTCGATTTTTCTTTTGTTGAAAGTGAACTTTGAGTTTGTGGTTTTTTACCTTTTATGTTGGCGGTTTAGGTAAAAATAATTACTTGGTACTTGGTACTTGGTAAATGTAATTACATATAGTGAAATCAGAAACTTTGAAGATATGACTGATGAATGAAGAAGAGATGAGATATGTGCACGTAGGACGGTGGTGGGTCGGCCGGAGGTCATTTATCAAGCGGCGGAACTCATCATCTCACCGTAGGTCCCATCCACCTTTCCCTGAGTTTCTGGCCGGTGTAATCAAAACCCTTTTTCTTAACTTTATATTTTATAAATCTATCTTCTTCTTTTTTTCTTTTTTTTTGTGGCCTTTTCTAAAACTTCTTATATTTTACTGGATTTCCTGAAAACAAATTAGTTTAGTATATGTAAAATAGTATTTCCATTGTCTCAAAATATAAGATTTCCGACCTAACATTTTTAAATAATATTTAATAATTTTTAGAAAAAATAACCAATCACAAAAATACTGCAGATTTTTGATTGTATAAAAAAGTATATATACATTAAATTTTGCATATAAAATATGCAAAGCATCTAATAAAATAACAAAAAAAATCTCTAAAACATTAGGAAATAATAATTTTTATAAACAACAATATTGTAGAAACATTGTAGACGCTAAATTGAATTTTAAATAGTTAATGGCTCTTAACCTAGTGACAAGTAATAAGTTCACATAAGGCAGTTCATTTGCACAACCATAGATCGAGGTCCCCCGCCTACATTATGTAGGAATTTGGTTATTGGGCTGGCCAGTTGTGGTACAATATAATTTGCCGTTGACAAAAAAAATTGAATTTTAAATATAGGAGAACATATAAAGATTGAATAGAGTGACATTAAAAACTGGTTTAAACCAATTTATTGTGGCTAAATGCATGAGTTCATTGAAATCAACATTTTTTTTTTTCAGGGAGCGATTGGATCAATAAAATCTGATCCGCAGTTTAAATCCTTTTTAAGAATCTAATCAATATCACATATAGATACAATTCTTGGGATTCAAACTTTTGTTGTCAAAAACAATAACATTGGGTATTTATCTACCAAACTATGATGACTTTGGCCAAATCCAAACATTCTTATGATAAAAATTAAGTGACTGTGTTCGAGTTTTATTCCTCTGAGGTATTGAATGCTCAAACGAGAACTTAGCGTAACGGGCAAAAGAAAGATTCTAGTGGAACCCATTTCAAATCATTTAACACCCTTGCGAGTTGTAAGTTGTAACTATAACATTTGTCCAATTTCTCTCTAATATCATTTGATAATTAATCATTTTCGAACTCTTCTTTCCCCTATTTGTGTTTATTCGATTATTATTTTCCAAGAGTCATGTCAAGTCTAAACAGTAATAAATATAGGAGGTAATAAATATGTGTGTCTTACTATTTGTCGTTGAAATTATGTTGAATCTTTGTGGCTTTATTGAAAACGATATAAGTAACTTGATATAATAATGAGATAATACAAACAAGTCAATACTAAATTGCCGTCCTAATAGAACATTCACATGCACTTACCTATGGAGATAATGATAATATTCTCATCTTATTTAATGCCTCTCACTTCTGAGTTTCAAAAACTAATTTAAAATTACTCATATCTTAGTTCAAGATCCACACTATCACTCTCTAAAACTAAGAAATTAAAACATAAACCAATCTTTAACTAATCTCTCTAATTAAGCTCATTAAGAAATTAGGGGAAGTTTACTTAGATAATTTTATATGTCAGCATTTATTTATATCTAACAAAGCACGATGTTCAACATGATTAATGTGATAATATCATAAAACCACTTGTTCAAATTGATTGTTGGCATATAATTATAAAATTACATATTGATCCTATGGAGTATATAAATGCACTCATCAGCTAATTTTCAGTAGATTATGAAAAACGAGAAATCAATATTTTGAACAAAATAAGAGTATATATGGTGGTACCCCAATTCTAATAATATTTTACATCGAAAAATAACATAAAATATATTGATACTCTATGATGATTTATTTTTTACTCGTAAATAGCTATTTCTGTAGAAGTCACATATGAATTTCTGACTTGTAAATAGATATTTTCGTAATTATATACACAACAATCTTGAGATTCACTCATTCCTAATTTTGTTTTTTTGTCTCCTCCACTAACATAATGCGTCCATCACAAAATGGGCACAGAGTACATAATATATCTATGTATATAGTTCTCTTCATTATGCTTATACTACAAGCTTATTTGCAACACTTCATATATTTTTCACAACTTGTTCAAATCTTTATAAATATATGTTTGATGTATAACTATAGCTCACTGGTTAAACTATATATATGGCTCGTATCAGTGTCGTACATGGCAATGCCACGTGCTTATACAATTGGAAAGACACTAAAATGGTTGAAATCTGCAATCGTGAAGAAAAAGAGACGATGATTGATCATTATATATGGTAAGAAAGAGTAAGCACTTATGTGTACTCTCATAGTATCAACTATGAATGTGAGTAATAATAAGTTATAAGAAGATAGTAAAAGTTAAAAATGTCACCTGATTGGATCTAACAACTGCAACCACTTTAATTAGTCTCAAGTCACATGAATCAGAAGAGGATGTAACTAAAAAGACCCTAATTTTTTTTGTCAACTAGTTTACTGACTTTTAAATCTCACTCCTAATACTATATGTGGGAAGTTCGATCTCTGGTGTTTTAAGGATTTATAAAGTGACTAACCACTAGGCCACTTGTCATCGGCACTAAAAAGACCCTAATTAAAATGATTAAACAAATTGTATATGTATATATAATAACTGAAAGAATATGAAAAGTAATTTTATTATTGAATTTCCTATTTGCATTTTCCCGTATTAAAGAAAAGTTTTATTTATTTATTTGTGATAATGGGAAAAATAAACACCTATTGATAATAGTTGCATGGCATGGACTTGAAATTAAATTATGACAATGTGTAAAATTACAGGTGACTGCGTGAATTGTCCACATACATGATAATTTATTGTTTAATAATAACATTATGGAAGTTTTAAAATTATTGATTGGGTATATATACGTACGTTGATATGAAGATAATTATTGGCTAAAAAAATAAACGTGTGATTGAATACTCTTTCCAAATGTAAAATCACTATAGTTTCATAATAATCACAAAACAAAATTAAAAAAGTACATATATAAGTTTTTTAAACTTTTTTTTGTATGAAAGATGTATTATTGTTTTTTATAGAATCCTACTCAGCTCTTAATAGTTTTCTTTATTGGGTCAAAAACAAAAAGATATGGACTTGTGTACGTAGTAATGTTTTGCGAATGTGTCAATGGAGGCCTGAGATCCAGGCCCAACATTGGGCCCATTAAGCCTCTATTAACGCAATAAGGCCCTCATGAGTGTTGGGTTTACACTATAATTTCGCTTAGATTATTAGGTTATTGTACTGATTTTAAAATGGGCCTAAAGGCCCACAACTGGTCGGCTCAGTAGCCAAATTCCTATCTAATTTAGGTGGGAGGACTCGATTCCTAGTCACTACGCTAAGAACCATTTGCCTCTTTATACATTTTTAATTATTCGTTTTCGATACTTCAATTATGAATGGGGCGAAGTAAGAATTTGAGTTGCTTTGTTCCAATTTCATGTTTGGTTTACTAACAGAATCAAATAACTTCAATTAGCAGTTGGGTAGTAACGTATATACGAATTAAGACAATCTAATTTTCTGTGTCTGTTTCCAGGTCAGGATCATTCATTGTTGTATTCAATTAAAAAAAAAACAGATCAACGTGAAAAAGACAGAAGCAGAGGTCAAATAATGACAGTGTATGTGTTACAGACTTTAGGCACGTGACGACAGAAGTTGCTCAACGGTCATATTCAGAATTTCAGCTAACTATTGTCACGTGACTATAACTGGACCCCACCTACCAATCATCTTGTTCCTTTGTCTTCTCCTTCTCCAAGCTTAGTCCAACTTCCATTAAATCCAAATTAAAAAAAAACTAATCACGCATTAGTGATGTGTATTATCTACTAATGATACAACTATTATATGTTGAATCAAACACACCTCGGCGCGAATAATCATAGATTAGGGTCCCGCATGCATTAAAATCCGGATGCGTAAATTACGTTGACTAATAAATAAACTTTATAGTGGACCACACCACAAAGCCGAAACACAACAATTTAATTCGAGGTCTTGGTCCAAACAAAGACTTCGTAACTCAATAAAGACATTAAAGAAGCTTCAAAGACCAATCATGCTGATTTTGTTTTTGATAAATGTTTTTTTTTTACTACTAAAATTTAAATTACGAACAGAAAAAAGCGGTTAGGCCGGTGAAGGTTGAGAAGTTGGGTCGGCAGAGGAAGGAACGTCAGGACCAACACGACAACCTTCAAGCATGAAAACAACGTCTGACATTGATGGTCGATCTAGAGGATCTGTTGCAGTACATAGAAGTCCGACTTTGATTCCTAATAAGAACTCTTCCCATTCTGATGATTCAGGGTCTAGTTCGAGTAGGCCTGGTTCTAGTAGCTCTGTGACTTGTCCTCTTTGAAGCTGTTTCTTTACCCATTTCACTATATCTTCGTCTTGTGTGAACATTACGGGTCTTTTACCGGTTAGGATTTCTAGTAGGACAATGCCAAAGCTGTATATGTCGGATTCTCTTGTGATTTCTCCGGATGATGTGGCTTCTGGAGAGACATATCCTAATGTACCGATTGTGTTTGATGTGACTGCTGATCTTGATGGTGATCGAACTGTGAGACGGTCTAGCCCAAAATCGGATAAATGTGCTTCGAAATCAGCATCGAAGAGTACATTTTGTGGCTTGATATCACCATGAACCTATTTGGGATAAGAGACGTTATAAAAACTCTGAAAGTAATGTATAATGTAGAATGTGACTTTGAATCATTAAATCTTTACCATGTTGGATTGATGGAGGAAACCAAGTCCCCGAGCAATCCCGAGAGCTATGAGGTGGCGCATTGGCCAGTTTAGGACATGACCATCTTGGTGGGAAGCTTCTTGGAGCAGAGTGGATAAGTTTCCGTTAGGCATGTAGTCATAAGCCAAAAGCCTCAAATCTGGTGGACCTGCGTAGTAACCTCTAAGGACTGTGATGTTTCGGTGCTTGACTTTACCGAGAAATTCAGCTTCTTTTTTGAACAAGTTCTCGCTCAAGAGTGAGCCGTTTGGCAAGCGGCGGATAGAGAGAACCATTCCGTCATTGTAATTGGCTTTGAATAGTCT
>JAKUCM010000148.1:0-30839 GCA_023374145.1 Lepidium sativum | reverse complement strand
TATAGGAGGCCAACTAAGGAAATGAGACTGCTGCCTGAAGATACACCACCTGTTTACTTATTTGATACTAAATTAATACGAATCTTTGTGGAGAAGTCAAGGAGGTATAAAATGCATCTTTGTGTTGAGTTTTATGAAAGATCAAATGTAGAATTAGAAGAAGAGATAGTTCGTAATGAAAGTCTTCATGAGTTTGTAGCTAAGCAGTCTTGTAGTAGGTTTTCAGATCAGTCTTGTAGGTTTTCAGAAAACCTACATTCAGATGAAGATGATGAAGAGGATGAAGACGTAATAAGTATGTTTGACTAGTATGACGATTCTGATGGTGCCAGCTCTAGAGATGAAGTGTACACTCGTAGTGGAGAGAATCTTAGTAGTTACTCTAAGCAAAGGGAATTCTTTTCTAGTGATGAGTTTATGGTTTTAGGATTGAGTGATGTAGACTTAGCCATTGGGCAATGTTATCCAACTACAGAGTTGGAGACAAGGTTGAAGATTCTTGGTGTAACCCGTCGTTTTGATTTTGACGTTATAGCATCGTCGCAATTCTTTTTGTGCGTGAAGTGTTGGGTGCCTAGATGCCAATGGTACCTTAGAGGAACATCAGTTGATATTAGCTCGTGCTTCTACATTAAAAAGTATGTGGGAGAACACACCTGTGACCGAGCGGTTATGTCGTGCAAGACAAGCTAGTCCATATGTATAGCTCGCTTATATGTTGATTTCGTTGGTGGTGTAGGTTCGTCTGTTCTGCCCCTTCATGTGTCCGATTGTCCAAATAAACGTTATGGAGTTAAGGTCAGAGGTCGTCTGTAGCTGTTGTTGTATTTTGTATTTTTGTTGTCTTTGATGTTGGTTTGTTGTCATCCATCGGTTTTTTTTCTTTGATGCAAGTTTGTTGACATCGATGTTGGTTTATTGTCTTTGATGTGGGTTTATTATCATCAATGTTGGTTTATTGTCTTTGATGCAGGTTTGTTATCTTTGATGTAGGTTTGTTGTCATCGATGTTGATTTGTTGTCTTTGATGTAGGTTTGTTGTCATCGATGTTGGTTTATTGTCTTTGATGTAGGTTTGTTGTCATCGATGTTAGTTTATTGTCTTTGATGTAAGTTTATTGTCTTTGATGTAGGTTTGTTGTCTTTAATATAGGTTTGTTAACATCGATGTTGGTTTATTGTCTTTGACGTAGATTTGTTGTCATCGATGTTGGTTTATTGTCTTTGATGTAGGTTTGTTATCTTTGATGTAGGTTTGTTGTCATCGATGTGGATTTATCGTCTTTGATGTAGGTTTGTTATCATCAATGTTGGTTTATTGTCTTTGATGTAGGTTTGTTATCATCGATGTTGGTTTATTGTCTTTGATGTATGTTTATTGTGTATGTTTATTGTCTTTGATGTAGATTTGTTGTCTTTAATATAGATTTGTTATCATCGATGTTGGTTTATTGTCTTTGATGTAGGTTTGTTGTCTTTGATGTAGCTTTGATGTAGGTTTGTTGTGTAGGTTTATTGTCTTTGAAGTAGGTTTGTTGTCTGCGATATAGATGAAATATTAAAAGGCACTGTAGGATAACATCCATAATTCCGTGAAACTTGTCTGTCTCCCAGCGGAGCAACGTGATGTCCTCACCATCTATCAAGGAACCATAAAGGTTCTCAAGCCATTCAATGTACTCTAATGCTCATATCAGCAACACATTGACACAACCATGTAGGGTGTATGTTAGCCCAGTATATGATGCTCCTTTGATGGATTTAATTAAGGATTCATCCCGACCCCACATATACCTTTGATAAATATCCACATCAAGCACCCTCTTACCAGCGTGAAGTGGGATTTGACTTCTTTGATGCATACCCAATATACCAACATGCAAAAGGAAAAGGAGGCCTAACATTCTCCTTTTCTCGAGTTTTCCAGTTCATAAAAATAAGCAGCCAACATTTCAAAACAAACCTACATAATATCATACAAACCTACATAACAGTATGCAAAACCTACATAACGTAAACAAAACCTATGTAACATAAACGAAACCTACATAACGTTAACAAACCTACATACCATGAAACAAACCTACATCACATATACGCACAAACCTACATCACATATGCGTAAACCTACATCAAAGATATGCACAAACGTACATCACATTCATGCATAAACCTACATGCATCTCTGGAACGCCGATGTTAGTTTGTAGTAGTTCAGACTTTCGAGTATATACATGTTTAACATATCCCATAACTCTACATGAGATGCCTCCACATCGACTCCTTCTTGAACCAGACCACATGGCAGATCTGAGATCTCCTCAAACTCATAAAAGGAGAACCTCATTGGGCGGATACCGACCACTAGCCACATCTCGTTCATTCTTTTGACATAAAGTTGATTGGAAAACAACCAATCCACTGGCTTTTCTGCCCACGAATGTCGATGAAGGCATCTTCACCAATTGTCCCGTATATCGATGAAGACATCTTTACCAATTACTAGCCGCATTTGCTTAAAATCTGGGAGCTTACAGTAATGATTGAAGTACTTTTTGCTCTCAACACTTTTGCCTGCATTGAATAGTCTCCTTGGATATTGCTTCCACGACATTGCTGCAAGGAAAACGAGGCATCAAAATGTTAAAGAACACAACCATCTTAACTGAAATAAAACCTACGTAAGTGAGAACAAAACCTACATAGCTGAGTATAAACCTACATAACTAATTATAATACCTACATAACTGATTATAAAACCTACATAACTGATTATAAAACTTCCATCGTATATTAAAAACCTACATAACTAAGTATAAAACCTACATAACTGAGTACAAAACCTACATAACTGAGTATAAAACCTACATAATCGAACACAAAACCTACATAACCGAACACAAAACTTACATAACCGAATACATAACCTACATACTCTTAAACTCTCACACTACACCTACATAAAGTGTACATCATCCTCCTTCAAAACCTACCCAACCATTGCCTTTAAACCTATAAAAAACATAGAAATCCTACAAACAATTCAATTTCAGTGCAATTACTTTAGCCGCAAACCCATATTGAACGATCTGCTAACCCTAAATCTTGCACAAACCAAAACTATTTTCGAAAATCCAAACACACACTCTTGCAAACCCCATAACATCGAACAAATATCTCTAAGTCCAAGCTTTTATCATCAAAAGTTTATGACCTATCCGTTTTACAAAAAATAGAGATTGAGAACTAACTTTTTATATGATGATATACAAGTTGTTCTAACAGGGTTGGTGACAAGAAGTTAGGGTTCATGATGCAGAGAAGAAGAAGAAGAAGAGAAGAAGTGATTGACGAAGAAGATGAAGGAGAAGAGAAATTAGGGTTCGAGAGAGAAACTTGAACAATTTCTTTTCGATTTCTTTTAGTGAGAGAAAGTAGAAAGTAGAAGATGAAAGATTAGCTTGTTTTGTTTTTGTTAACCGTTATCATTTTCTTTTTCTTTCAATTTTCTTTTTTTAACAAATTTAAATTGAAAATTTAAGTCTAAATGATATTCTCATAATAAACTTATGCCCTTAAAAAATACAAGTAATTTCATCTTTTTCACTGTTCTTAGTTGTCAAAAGATTTTTCTAGTAATTAACATATCTTATTGGACTATTCTAGTCATTTTTCTTATAATTTTGAATATTTAAATATAATATTTTAAATTTTTTTTAAAAACAATATTTAGGTATATATTTGTATTTTATGCATTTTGGATACTTCATACCGTTTTCAATATTATCAAGTTCAGATTTGGTTTTTTAGATATATGAATCTAGGTTCCATTTGAAAATTTAGTCAATTCCTGTTCGACTTAATACAATCTATTTTAGATTGGGTTTACTTCGGTTTTGTAGATAACTTATTTAAATTTATTTTCTTACTAAACTAATATTTTTAAAGTCCATTTTAAATTTCACAAAATTGAGCCAAATTCCTCTGTTACCATTTGAGTTTAACTTAGATTCCGCTGAAAAAATAAAATTAAAATTCATATAGATTCCACAGTCAGCTACATTCAGCTATTACCATTTAGAATATTTATGTGTTAATAAGCTAATCAAACTTTTCACCTTTAACAAGATAGTAATGATAGTAAAATGGGAAGATACATGTAACATGTCGAAGATGCTGAATTATTCTCGCAAATATTTTGCTAAATCATGGGATGAAACAACGTACTAGATTCGAACTTAATTCTATAACACAACCGAATATTCCTGCTGATCTCTTAGCTCTAGCTGCATCAGCTGGTTCTCCAAGGGGGACCCCACAAGTTTGATTTGGCACCATGTACTGTTGATAAGACTGATAAATGCGAACATCAGACACTTGAGATAACAACGGAGTCGTCTCAATGATGGTTTCTTCTCGTTGGTGAGGCGACTGAGTATTCCATGTCTCTCGTGCATAAAGACTCTGAGTCTCATCGAACCAGAACGGTAGAGGAGGTGCTGTTGGCTCAACCGCCACCGATGCTGCCGCAGTGGAGTACTCATAAGAGCAATGGTGAGGCGTAGATGAGCAAGGCTGCTTTCGTTTCCGCTTTTTTCTTGACCAGAACTTGAGCTTCTTCATTGCTTTCATAACCTTCATTGGGATTATTAAGGCTTAGGAAAATGGTCACTGCGTTTTGTATCAAAAAGGAGATAAGTTTGTAACCGTTGAGGAATAGAAACCAAAAAGTCAAAAAAACATACAAGATAGCATCATTATTTAGCTTTTTGGGATTTCCAAACATTGTGACCGTTTAGCTATCACTACCTTGCAGAGGCCCACAGGCTCCACCATTTGTAATGATCTTTGACATTGTACACAAGCATTTCTGGTTTGGCAATATCACTCGTAAAGATTCCAAGTGAAAGTCTTGCGTGTAAAGGTTGCTTCATGACAAGGGTTTTAGTTCCTTCTCTTTATAGAAAACATGTAAAGTTCACTTGGTGAACCATAGATGGATTTAAATATTGGTTTTAACATTCAAGTAATTGAATGTAAACATCTAAAAAGCGTCATACTCATCTTTATTTTTTCTTCTAAACACATTTGACTGAAACCATGGTCATCTTGCAAGACTTAAATTAGTGTTTTAGCTATTGAAGGTTATCTAATTGTCTTGCAAAAAGAGAAAGTGACAGATGCCATATTGCCAGTCTACAACATAAGTAGAACAAGACATGTAGTATTTGAGGGAAGACAAGGAACAACCAAACGGCTCACTTTTTAAGGAACATATTCCTGAACTCATCATTTGATTTTGGCGTCTCATCTGTGCTAGGTTTGGGTGTTGTGTAGCCGAGTGGTTTCACATTTCTTGGGACAGCGAACGTATTCTTACCCCTGACCTCAACTTCGTTTCCTTGCCTTCCACCTTCATTTTCTCCACCATGAGGTGTCTTGTCAGTAATCTGGGAAGGGTCCTTTGAATTCCCAGAACCTTCTGTGGAAGCAGAATCATACCATGCTCAAATTATTTGTGTACATAAGTAGATAGGAATTGAGCACATGGCAGACTACATTATGAGAAAAAACAGGAAGAGCGATAGATTCTCACCATTTCCACGCCGAGAGAAATCCTTTTTACCCTTCTTTGGATTTGACCGTGCAATACTTATCTTCTTACCCATAAACATCTTTCTGTTCTTTGCTATAGCTGCTGCAAGGTGTTCATCATCCATAAAATCAACATATGCCAGTCCCTGCGAGACACAAGAGAATCAAACATATTAAGCCACCATATTGGCATAATTCACTAAAACAGAAACTAAAAGGAGCTAGTCATTGGCAGTATGCATCTAATTGCAAGCTATGGTAAACAGTTCCTGCCACCAATCATTTTAGATGGAAAGATCTACTTGCTTACTATCTATAACAAAACTTTCTTTCCTGCAACCATTAAAGAAACAGTATATTTGGACAGGAGTTATCTGGTGGCTAAAATTTTAAGTCTCAACAGGAGTTGAGCGTTCCAGATTCATTAACAGTGACAGCAGAAAATGATATCATAGGCACAGCGTGTATGTGAGAGACAGACCCTTGGTTTTCCAGTGTCTTTGTGATGGAGAATCCGAATGGAATCAACCCCACCAACATCGCTAAAAAACTTATGTATATCTTCCTCTTGTGCCTGCCGACAACAATATTAGCTTGCATCAGAAAATTCCACAAATGTTATATCAGTAGGCTGTTTTCATAAATTTTACATGAAGCCCATATAATTACCTTGACACTGAGATTTGAAAGAAAAGCTGTACACTCGTCTGTATAAACTTTTGGCTTCACTTGTTTTCCCTCTTCTGAATCATCCATTTTTGAATCAGCTGCTTTTCCATTCTCTGCTTTAACATTTTTTATGTTTGGTACAGTTTCACTCTGACCTTCTATGTCTGCTTCATTCACTTTTTGACCCTTCCTCTTCTGGCGTTTGGCCAAAGACTCTTCTTCTACATTTGGTCCTGCTTTTCTCTTTTCACGTGTACTCTTTTGTGAGTTATGCTCTTTCAAGCCAGCTGGCAGTTTGACTGGTGTAGACTCCTGTTGTAACCTGATCAATTGGAGCTCTTCCAAGCGTGGCATAACCTACGGAGGAAAAATCAAGCAAATCCTATAATGAATTTACAGCTTCCACAACTTTTCTGCATGTTTTTTCAGCACAAAACGGATCCTTCTCAAAGCTGGACATCAGAGTCAAATATAGAGTAACTGAATTTACGAGGAGCACAGTCGACATGAATCTAATCAGATTTTAACAGATCGATGTATTGTCATTATCACATCAGCGTTAATATGAAGTTCCAAACAAGTAATAATTATCAATATTCACGATTTCTTAAAAAGCCAAATAGTAAAAACTAATACCTTTTGACATGCATGGTCAAAGTCTTCCAAATCCCCATGCTCCCTTTCAAAGCGCAACCATCCTTTGCATATGTCCTGGAAAAGTATCCTTCTTAGGAAATGAATATAGGCCCTAAGAAATTAGTGATGAGAACTCAGGCATACAGTGGTATCATGTTTCAAGAAATGTCTAGTATTGCAAATATTCCAAGTCCATCAATAAATAAAAAGAACATGATAAACTTTGCCATGATTGATCATATTCCAAGTTATCATGACAGGCTAAACTACAGTGTCATTTCAATTGCATGTGAAGCTAATGAATGTATTCTCTGAGTCAAATAATCCTACTTAGATAACAAAAAGAAAAATTACAGTAACACATAAAAACAGAGGGAATCGAGTACATACTTCTGAGCCAGTCCCATCAAACTTTCTTGTATAGCACCTGCGGTAAATAGACCTAGCTTCCTTAATATGCCCTAAGCGCACTTCCATATCAATGTATGCATTCCAGGTTGCTAGAATCCCACCACTGAAGAGAAGCACGTAAGACAAACCATAGTGAATCAGATTGTCTTAATTCTGACAAATGCTGTAATCTGCGTAGATTATTTCAAGTTCAAATCCATAATTAATCAAATAGAGGATATAGCTTGTAAACCTCTTCTTCAGAAAGCTATCCCAAACACTTCGTGCTCCAGCTAGATCTTTACCAAGAATAAGTTCCAAGTTAGCCCAATAAGTATGCAAATGCAGCAAACTGTCTGTATTCTGCATGTGAGGCGTTAGGTAATCTGATGCTTGCTGCAGGAAAGAAACATTGACTTCATTCAATGATTCAAAAGCAGTCCAGTTCAGGAGAAAAGATAAACAATATAATATTATGAAATTACAAATAAAGGTCACCCTAGATAGCCTCTTTCATAGAAAGCTGGGAAAAGAATGCAATCAATTAAAATAACTGCAAGCATACAAAGATCTTGAAAGCTGGGAACAGGTATTTGAAGATACTACGATGGTAAAAGAAGCAAACAAACCTGGAAGGTGTCTCTTATAAGAGAATAATCCAAAGTCTCTACCACCCTAGTTGATAACATTCTTCTTCTCAGACCATCTACCCGAGTGAGGTATAAATCCAGGTACTGATGAGGAATATCTCATTAGATATACATGGATAGATTTGGATGGATAAATGCTAGAAAATGGCTAAAGTTCAAAGAAAAAAAGTTTTACCTCTTCAAAGGAGGTAAATGTGCACTGCAATGACTTCTTAAAGACCTGTGTGCAACAGTTTGAATGAGATATATACAGTACAACTTTTTGAAAATCTCATAGCTCGAGATCGAATTTAATAAGGGAAAGATAACAGAGATAAATCAATATTAGGGAAACTATCCTTTCCTTCACTATATATCTTTTGTTTTCAACTGAAACAATTGAGACTTACAGTATAAATCTCTTTCTCAGATGAAGAACCACGCTCTAAAGCAAGCAAATAACGTGCCCAAAGATCTTCAGTCCATGGACAACTTCTAGTCGCCCTGGAATAGGCATGCGTGATAGGTTTTCCAACCTGAAGTAGGAAGTCCATAGTACAGATGAAAAAGATGTTGAACCAAAAACACCATAAGAAAATAGTATAAAAAAGATGATAGAAAAATTGCTACAAACAAGCGATAATAAGTTCTTGACGAACCTTTAAAGTTTTATCAAGATAGAGGGTGTAGTCTACCCACAAGTCACTTGAAACCGGGTACTCAGCCACAGCACGTTCATATATAGCTTGAACTCGGCTAGGATCTCCAGAAGACTTCTCAAACTTTATATAATTCTACAAAAACAAGTACAATCATCACGTTTCATATTAATAACTTCATTTACTTGATGAAACCAATTAAAGAACAAAAAAGAGAGGAAATATATGAAAAAGTAAACAGCAGTAGCATACAACATGTCCAAGTCCGCAGATTCAGGATTTTTCACACAATATGATCAAAGATGGTAGGCATATTAAAGTCAAAATTCCACAGAACATTTATGACACATATCAACTACACAATAAACCATACACACCATGAATTCCTGAAACTTTTCCGTGTCAGATATATCCTTTTTAGATATGCGTTCTTCAAGATAAGCACGCTCACTATACATCTGCTGCGCCTTCTTGTTTGCAGCAGCAACCTGATGAGAAACCTTACTCAAATCATCAGATCCAATATCAAGGTCAACGCCCTGTTCCAACTCCCAGGCCTTATATGCAGTCAGGGTGGAGCTCAAATTTTCCAGCGGAACAGACAAGTTACGATGGAATATGCTTCTAATCCTTTGTACCTGTTTATTTCTCTCCTGTAAAATAAACGAATATGTCATGATTCCGAGAGAACTATAAAGAGATGTAAATCTGACAGATTTGTTTCTACTTGAGAACCTAAAGATGAAAAGATAGATTTGTAGTAACCATCAGCTCTCGTTATAACAAGGTGTTAGTTCTTCCCAAAATGTGCGCAGAAACCAATTACCACACTTCTATTTCACTTAGCATAGGAATAATCCTAGAACACAAACCTTGCTAACATGCTGCCAGACTACAGTGAACAAAAAATAGATGACCAATATAAGAAATGGATTTAACCTCAACGTCGGCTTCATCAATACTGGCTAAGACGCCTTGCTCAAATTCTCTATATCCTTCCCATATTCGGTTGCCTTCAGTGACATGGAAGCCCGCAGCCGGGATAGCTCGTTCAAAAAGACTCCTCAATTTCGATATACCATCAGATGTGTAGCCATGTACTGATGGGTCAAATTCTAGCAAGAAGTTCAGGTAGTCACACCAAAGAGATACAGACTGCATAACAGAAAAGCGCTATAAGCTTACTAAATCAATGTGGAATACTTATAGATCCTCACTAGTCACTACCTTAATTTCTATAAAAGAAAGTATCCAAAATATTAAAGTATAGAACACTATTACAGCTTTTGTAACCCTATCAGAACAACTCGAAAGGGCATACCAGGTAACTCTTCAGTGAATCTAACAAGTCCAGCAAAATGGTAATAATATACAAGATTACCAAAGCCTTTATACAATCTGTTGTTTCCAGTACAGAAAAGAACATACCTGATAATCAGAAAGTCCCCGTTCATAAAGCATCACAATTTCAGGCACCTTTTCACTGTAGAAGAGAGATAAATGTAACAAAACTTTCAGAGGGGGTGTTATAAATTTCCTACTTGAACTGTAACAAATGTTGATGAAAGAACGACATTTGAAGCCTACTATATGAGCCAAGAAGCGCAAATATTGGTTTACCTAGAGACTAGAGATGCTTCATCCCTTGCCCATTCTATCCACAAAGACGAACTTAATGGGAACATAGCACTCATAGCTTCCCTTGCTTGTCTTAACTTTTCAAGGTTCGCTGTTTTCCTAAGAAGCTTTATATACTGAAACAAAAGAAAGCAAACAAAAAAGTAAGAAAAATGTAACCGAACAAAATGCACAACTCAAAGTTTCTCAAACACACGAACATGACACTTCTGTATAAAATAGTTAGTATCATCCCTAAGAAATCCACATCCCTTTCAGAGGTTCTAAGTGAGCTAAAAGACAATTATACGAAAAGGGAGGGTAGAGAGGGTGATTGTTACTTGGACATAAGCATCGTAGTTGTAAGGATTGGTAGAGAGCTCCGACTCCAAGGTTTCAATCTGCTGATTTGACTCAGTCTCATCTTCTGAGTCGGAATCAGACTCGCTGGAAGCATCCGACGAGAGGGCATCAGCTCGAGCAACGGTATGATTTTCAGCTGAAGCGTCGTCCATCTTCTGGTCGCTGCTACTAAGTAATTCAGTATCATCCATCTTCTGCGGTGTCCGAGTGGTGGCTGTTCGAGTTATAGGGTTTTAAAACCTGCAAAATTAGGTTTATTAAATTCTGTCTTTATAACCGTGCTCCGAGCAAACCAACAAACAATCAACGGCACAGAGTACGAATTTGTAAGGTTTAAGCCACCACTAGAGTGATCGATTCCTCCGTCGTCGATGAAGAATTATATATATAAGAAAGGGTTTGTTTCTAGATCAACATGATACATTACCAATATTTTTTGTAAAAAATATAATAAAGTCTTTATATTAAAACCGGTCATCAACTAAAACATCACGAATAATAGAAATAATGAATAATCACCGAGATAAAAAGTCTCTTCAACATTTCTCTCTGTTGATAAAAAGAGAGGAGCCGAAACAACAAAAATATGAGTTAGAACTAAAGTTTCTTAGATCAAAATAGTTATTTTTATTGATTAGAAAATATGCTCAAAACTAACTAACAAAAGCTTAATGTTCTCTCTTGAAGAATTATAGGCTCGATTTCAACAAGTATATATAGAGATATCTAACACTTTGATAATTCTTTGACAAATCCTATTCCAAATAGAAAATAGTTTTTCTTAAATCTATCTAGAATCTTAACAAACTCCTCTTATCTTTAGAATCTTCTATTTTAAAGATATCTTGAGTATGAAGTAACTTGAAGATTATCCAACAATCTTCATTCTAAGCTTCAAGTCTTTGTCTGAAATGTCTTATACTCCAATAAGGCTTCTCATATGCTTAAACTGGATTCTTGCAAGGACTTTAGTTAAGATGTCTGCATGTTGTTCCTCTCCCGGTATGTGTTTGACGACAACTCAACCTTTTTCAACACACTCTCTGATGAAATGGTATCTCTTGTGTATGTGTTTAGATCGACCATGAAAAACAGAATTCTTAGTTAATTCAATCACTGATTTGTTGTCGATGTTAATCTCAACTTTGACCACTTTTTCGCCTTTGATTTCTTCCAACAAATCTTGCAGCTAAATTGCTTGTTTTGAAGCTTCAGTTGCAGCCATGAACTCCACTTCACAAGATGATAATGCCACTGTACTTTGTTTCTGTGAACACCAAGTAATAGGCGATTCTCCAAGATAGAAAATATGTCCCGTTGTGCTTCGACCATCATCCAAGTCTATGCAATGACTACTATCACTATAACATGTGAGCTTCGGAGTATCACATTTCTTATATACCAAACTGTGGCTTAGGCTTCCTTGTAGATATCCTAAGATCTGTTTCAAAGCCTTCTCATGAGAAGCTCTCGGATTCTGCATATATCGGCTAATCACTCCAACTGAGTAAGCCAAATCAGGTCTTGTGTGTAGGAGATAACGCAAACAACCGATCCTTCCTCGATACAAGGTAGCATCTACCTCAGGTTCTTCGTTTGTTCTAGACAATTTTAAACCAAATTCCAAAGGAATGTGCATAGCATTACAAGTCTCCAAACCTGCCTCCTTTAGAATTTTCCGAGCATAAGCTTCTTGTCTTATGGTGATTCCTTCCTTTGTTTGCTCTACTTCAATTCCCATATAGTAGCTTAGCTTTCCTAAATCGGTCATTTCAAACTTAGTGGACATAGCTGCCTTGAACTCTTTGATCACACTCAATGAACTTCCTGTGACAAATAAATCATCAACATACACCGCTATGAGAAGTAATTCTGCTCCTTCTTTTCGGTAAACTGAGCTCTCTTTGGAGCATCTCTCAAGTCTAAACATCTTCAAAATTTGGTATAGTTTAGTGTTCCACGCTCTTGGAGCTTGTCTCAAACCGTCTTGACATCTAAATGGTATATCTCACAGCCATTAGAAGCAGCTAAACCAATAAGCAAACGTACGGTTTCTATCCAAGCCACAAGTGCGAAGACTTCATCAAAATCTATCCCGGAACGTTGTGCATAACCTTTTGCAACGAGACGCGCTTTGAACTTGTTGATTGTGCCATCTGCATTTCTTTTAATCTTGAAAATCCATTTCAAACCTATTAGCACCATATGGCTTATCAACCAGCGTCCATGTCTTGTTCTTATATATAGACTTAATCTCTTCTAAGCACGCATTCATCCACTATTCGTTCGCTATCTTTTGCTTCATCATAACATAATGGCTCATCATTTACCAACAAGAGAAGCCTTTCACATTCACTATCCGCGACAAGAACATAATCTTGGAGGTAAGAAGGTGGCTGAATCTGTCGGCTTGTTCTTCGCAAGGTTTCTTCCTCCAACGTTGATCGTTCTTGTTCTTGCTCTGTTTCTTCCTCTGTTTCATTCTCTGTTTCATCAACATCACGTTCTTCTTTGTTTTGTGTCACAACTGATCCATGACCCTCATAATGAAGACGTCCCCACGTTATATGAAACATTCCCGGTGAACTAGTTTCCTCTTGATTCACTCCCTTCCAATTCCAAGCACTCTTCTCATCAAAAATAACATCACAGATAACCATAATTCTTTTGGTCTTTGGATTATATAGACGGTATGCTTTAGATCCTGGCTCCACTCCTAGATGTATCAAGATCTAACTTCGATTAACTAGCTTCCTTAGTAAAGCCGAATCGATCTTTGCATAAGCTAAGCAACCGAAAATATGTAAATGACCAATGCTTGGTTTCTTGTTCTTCAAACACTCATATGGAGTCTGTTTTAGCAAGCTCTTATCGGTACTCGATTAATCACATAAGTCAAATGTCTCACACCTTCTCCCCACAGAAAATTTGGTACATTCATTGCCTTAAGAATGCTCCATGTCATCTCCATTAGTGTGTGATTATGTCTCTCTACAACACCGTTCTGTTGTGGTGAATACAGAGCTGTTAATTGTCTCTTAATCCCATTCTTGTCACAAAAATCCTTGAAATCTTTCAAAGTAAATTCACCTCCTCTGTCTGTTCTCAACACAAGAATCAATTTCTTTAAATCCTTTTCTATTTGAGACTTAAACTCTCTGAATTTTCCGAATGCCTCATGCTTTTCTTTAAGAAGAATCGTCCACATGTGTCTAGTGTAATCATCAATAATCACAAAAATATATTGGTGTAGGTGGATTTATAGGACCACAAAGATCCGCATGGAGTAGTTCCAACGCCTTAGAAGCTCGGAAAAATGTCGCTTTTGGAAAGCTCAACTGAGTTTGTTTCCCAACCAAACATGATTCACACACTTGCTTTTCTCCTTCAATCTTTGGCAAGCCATGCACCATCTCATGTGTTGACATTACTTTCATTGTGTTGAAACTTAAATGCTCTAACCTCGCATGCCACTTCCATGATTCTTTTTCTATCTTTGCATAAAGATAAACCGGTTTTCCTATTTCTAAGAAAATTTGGTCCAATCTGTTTGCAGATTTCTTTATCTTGACAAGTAATCTTCCATTAGGATTGTGTATGGTTAAGATATCTCCTTTCATCACAACCTCACAGCCGACATCAGTAGCTTGTCTTAAGCTAATTATGTTACTTTTTAGGCTCGAAATGTAGTATATATCGGTCATTAGTTTATGTTCTCCATTCTTAGCCTGAAAAAGTATCGATCCTTTCCCTTCTATGTTAACACACGATCCATCACCGAATTTTACCTTCCCCTTAATCTTTGTATTCAATTCGGAGAAGTAAGCTTTATCTCCTGTCATATGGTTGCTCACACCATTATCTAAGTACCAAAGTCCCTTATTACCTTGTTTTTCTTGGTACATCTTCGGCATCACCTTCTCCTCATTGAGAAGTATGACTTCATGCATATAAAGCAATTTATCCGCCTCTTCTGTCTCGTCATCATCATCTTCCTCTTCAACTTTGTTCATCTCTTCCATCATTTTATTTCTTTCTGGACATACCGAAGCAAAGTGACCCTTTTTGTCACATCGAAAACACATTATATTCAATCGATCTTTCTTTCCTTTGCTTCTCTCTTGAGAGTTTGCTTGTCTTCTTCCCTGAAACTTACCTCGTCCTCTCGAGTTATCATACTCGGTGTTGGAGTAAAGAAGATTCTGCTGAGTATCCATATTGTTATCTTCATCAGAAATCCTCTCCTCAAACGCTTTAAGTCTCCCAACAATATCTTCAAACCCTGTTTTGTTTAAATCGAAAACTTGTTCCAAGGAGGCTATGATGTGAATGAATTTGTTTCGTGGCAAACCATTAAGAAATTTTCTTGATTAATTTCGGTTCCTCAATAACTTGCCTTAATGCCGATGATTTTGATGCGATCTCAGTCATCCTTCTTGGGAAAGCATCTATATTCTCTGTTTCTCTCATTCTCATTCTATCAAAATTCTGACATCAAGGTCTAAGGTCTTGCTTCTCTAACACTCTCAGCTCCTAGATTTCTCGACTTGATAGCTTCCCAAATTTCCTTCGGCGAATCATGTTCTCCACCCTGTGGATTAAAATTTCAAGTATTGACTGAAATAACAGAGTTGTGGCTAGGTGATTCTTATCTTCAACGCTTAAACCACTTTCTACCGCATCCCAAACCTTATTAAACTGAAGCAAAACCCTCATACGCATTGACCAGACCGTGTAATTCATATATGTGAGTATCAGACACACAATAAATGAAGGAACCGAGTCTTTCTTCATTACCTTAATGTCTCATTTCATGTCGTCTCCCATGTCTTAAGAACTCTGGTAACAAAGTTATAAACGTAAACCTAAAGCTCTGATACCAAATAAAGTCTTAAAGAACACTAGATCAAAATAGCTATCTTTATTGATTAGAAAATATGCTCAAAACTAACAAAATCTTAATATTCTCCCTTAATAGAGATATCTAACATTTTGATAACTCTTTGACAAATCCTATTCCAAACAGAAAATAGTTATTCTTAAATCTATCTAGAATCTTAACAAACTCTTCTTATCTTTAGAATATTCTATTCTAAAGATATCTTGAGTATGAAGTAACTTGAAGATTATCCAATAAGAACAACATAAAGTATTCACTAACTCTCATAAAAGATCAATATAATAATTTAAAGTAAGCTCTAAATATGAGAAGGAATCAATAAACTTTTTTTATCTTACATACTACTTCGATTTGCTTAGTTTGATTAAAATTCCCACATGTTTTTGCTTTGTTTTTATCTCATTTTTAAATTATATTTTCCTTGTATTTGCAATTTCGATCATCTTTTTTTTTTCAAATCTATTGTACATTAAAAGTTCAGTGAGAATTCTTTTTCAGAAAAAGTTCTTACAAAACTCACATGATTCCAAGTTTCGTAACGTCCACTCGTACCTCTCTACCCAAGGTTGACTTATATAGTTCATTTCCATTCTTCACTGCACATTATATGTCTCATCTTTCTCATATTTTCTACGATTCAATGATATCATAAATGATTTTAGCTTCAAATGAGATCATTACAATCTCTCAAGTTACGAGAGAAGAAGCCTCATAAAAAATGGTGTTTTTATTCTTTTGTTTCAACTTTCCAGAGAGAAAATGAAAAAGTAATGTATGGCAATGGGCGATGTAGTGATATCAATGAGCTCGGTGTGATCTGATGACCCTTTTATAGTGCTTCTTTGGTGTGTGGTGGTTGAATGTGATGGGAGATCAACAATATGTGAGATCGATAGAGGAAATCAAGAATTTGAATACCATTTATCAAGGTTAATGGTGTTCATCGGTTAAAAAGAAAAGGTTTTATTATGGAATAAGGAATAAGTATTCAATCTCAAAGGTGAAAAATGATGAGGGGGAAGACCTCCGAAGAGGTTTAATTTTGGTCGTAATAATTTTGTACTCATATCCTCTAGGATTTTATGAGAAGGTTTAATGGGTTGGTTGGTTTGTTCTCAATGAGGCTTTGAAACATGAATTTTCATTTTTGATGTTTGTGGACGATCACTGATAACACGAGTTTTAACCATATATCCTACTGCAAGTGTCCAGCCAACAAAATAGTATTTAGGGATCGAATCCACGAAGACCAATTATCACACTAACGATTGAATTATTTAACTAGAGCTAAGTCGATAGATATTTTCATTGGAATCGATTGTAACTAAGAAATTTAATGTAAGAATATCTAAAAACATCAAGCTTAGGAAATTCATAAGGAAATCAAGGTTAGGATGTGGAATCTATTCAGGCAAGTTCAGTTCCGTTCTCGACTTGGAAATAACAATTGACTAACCTACTCTCGCAATGATAATCACTATGCTTAGATCCTAGAGTTTTTAACTCTCGTTGGTTCTAGAATTCTAACCATGTAGTATTGATAGTTCTTAAGTGTCCACAACCCAACCTAGCATCAACTTTCGTTGGTAGTGAAGGAGTTGCTTATCCAGAAAGGTTCTCATTCTTATTAAACTTCTGGGATAATAAGTAACCTAAGATCATAGATTAGTTAGCTACTCTAATCTAAGCATTAACTATGTTTCTAGGCTGAGATTCCATATTTAAAACCTATTTGTTCTTCACCCTTATGTCCCTTAAGATCTTTAGAATACCCTAAACTTGACTATGAATTACTCAGACATGGAAATAAAGAACAAGCAAGCAATTGTAAAGAAATTCATTGAAAACTCAAAATAGATAGAATAGAGGGTTAGGAATTATTCTCCAATGGTGTAGAGATCCAAAATCTTCTCCTCTAGGTTACAACAAAAGTCTATAACTTTTTTGATCTGAAAAACTCTCCCTAAAAACGTGTTTTGACCTAATATATAGAGTAAACCGAATTGGTACAAAAATAAGGAAATCTGGTTTTTGCTCCGCAGGGTCATTGATCGATCGATCCTTCAACTGCTCGATCGATCAATGTTTCTTCATTCGATCGTGAAGCTTCCAAATCGTGTAAAGGATCATGCATAACTTCTTCTTAAATAGCTCGATTGATCTCTGAGTGCTCGGTTGTGCAGTGGATCGTGCGCACGATATAGATGGATGGAGGTCGATCGTGTCAGGCATGAGAAGTTGATTAATGGATCGAGCGTAGTTTTCTCTTTTAAAGTTGTGATCGATCGATCTTGGTGTTGATCGATCGATCCTTTATCTCGTAGTGGAAAAATCCAAAGTTAAGCTCCAATCTTGCTTAGCATGTGAAATCCAAAGTATCCTTGCGTTTTGTACCTGAAAAGACTCTTAAAACACAACAAAAACTAAAGAAAACATATGAAGTAGTAAGCTATAATTCAGTATAAATGAGGTATATCAATTCCCCCAGACTTGGCTTTTTGCTTGTCCTCAAGCAAATACACCGAAATCTAAAAGAAAGATACAAACTCAAGAACTCATTCTTCATAGGAATTTAACACCTCAGAACCTAAGCAAAGAACACTCGATTCATTCGACGAGAGAGAGAGACCACCTTATACTTCCCCTATACTTAACAACTAGTCCATCCTAACTCCAAAATCAGACCCAAAAGTTCTAGATAACGATACCAACCTATGAACTCATTCTCAATACTAAGTACCATCCATACTATGGTTCCTTTCCTCTTATTCCTTTATTTTCAAACCGATTTCTCCCTACTTTTCTAGGGTATCATTGTATTTTTTTATCGGTAGTTTTTCCTCTTGCAATTTCAAAGGTGTATAATACGAGTAGCTTCATTTAAGTTTCTCTCAGTAACCAAGTTAGTAAAGTAAAAAGGATTACGTCATTAGATGTATCCTCGGAACCGTCCAGTTCACCTTAAAAACAAGCAGCGTCATTGAAAAACTTTTATCCTAGGCTTACTTTGATTGTTGAAACTTAAAGTGCATGAAACTTTGAGAAAAAGAAACCAAACTTTGGGAAAGGTTCTCAAAACTGAGACTGATAATCCGATCTAATGTATACCAACTCTCTAGACAAGAAAATTAAATCAGGTTAAGGTTGAAGTTGATACCAGATTTTCAAAACAATTGAGAGGAAGTGGTGAAAAGACGAACAGCTGATGAATCTCAGGGTTTTCTAATACTCAACAATGCTCATCAGAAATCAGACAAATGGTATCTTAAACCCTTATGAAATGTATCATTCCTCATAAATCATAGTTCCTAAACCGACAAAAGCTTATCTAAAACAATGTTCGACTCAAAAACAAAACAAAAGAAAGAATTTTCATTAGCAAACAAACGGTTCTCCTCCCTCCTTACTTCACACTATCCCGGTGTGAATATTAGTGAGAGGAAGAATGAAAGTAATCAAAAGAAGTAATTGAAAATTGCTTTGGGATTTAGAAAACGTACTTGGAGGTATGGATTGATCGAGCAACCTTAGATCGATCGATCCATGGAGATCAAGGGATGGAACGAGCTAAAATCGGATAATAGATCGTGCGTAAACAGATGATAGGTGATGATCGATTAGACAGCATGTCACAGTCGATCGAAGGATCGTACGCACACACAACAAGGTTCCAGATCGATCAAGTGAAAAGTTTTGGTCGATCGGTGGATCATATAGTTTTTCTCATCCTCTGTTGCACGATTGATCTTTGTGTGGATCGATCGAGCATTGCTCTCGTATCGCGTTTCCTGAAACCAAAGACAACTTTGACTTAAAACCAACGAAAAATAAAGCAAAAACTAACCTATTGGTGGGTTGCCTCCCACTTAGCGCTTGTTTAAAGTCAATAGCTTGACTAAGAGAGATGCTATAGGGGAGTTATAACAGTCAAAGAGATGAAATCTTCATTGACTTTGTCAGGCGCACCAAAATATGGTTTAAGGCGCTGTCCATTAACTACAAATTCTTCTCCCTTTTCATTGAGCAGAACCACAACTCCATACGGTCTTACTTCCTTGATGGTGAAAGGACCGGACCACCTTGACCTAACCTTACTAGGAAAGAGTTTTGATCGAGATTTAAACAAAAGAACTTTATCATTAAGAGCAAAACTTCTGTTAAGGATACGTTTATCATGTGTAGCCTTTGTTCGTTCTTTGTAAATTCTTGAGTTGTCATAAGCAAAGTGTCTGGTCTCTTCAAGTTCATGTATCTGCAGTGACCGTATTTCCGAGGCAAATTTGAGGTCATAGTTGAGATGCTTGATAGCCCAATTAGCCTTGAATTCGAGCTCGACTGGAAGGTGACAAGATTTACCATACAGCAGATGGAACAGAGTTGTTCCTAATGGTGTCTTGAAAGCGGTTCTGTAAGCCCAAAAAGCATCATCCAACTTAGTCGACCAATTTTACCTTGTTGCACAAACGGTTTTCTGCAGAGTGCTCTTGATCTCTCGATTAGAAACTTCAACCTGACCACTTGTTTGAGGGTGATATGATGTAGCAACCTTGTGGTGAACTCCGTACTTTTTCAGCAGATCGTAAGTGCCAGCTCAAGAGGGTTCTCAACAAATATCTCTTCATTCAATTCTTCTTCCATTTCTTCAGAAGTATCAACATAATAAGTCATGTCATTCAACATCGGTTTCTTCAGCATCTTGTCCATCTCAAATCTCATCTTCATATCCCCTAGTTGTAGATCGATTCTTCCATTCTCGACATCAATCATAGCAACTACTGTTCTGAGAAAAGATCGACCTAAGATGAGAGGATCCTTAGGTTCTTCATCAAGATCCTCAAGAATACCTTCTGGAAATTTCACTGAACGGCTGCAAAGATAAGAGAGATCTTTGTTTGCTTGAAATCCGAGAATCCTAACCTTAAGGCTACAAAATATGACATTAGGTTTACACTAGAGCCTAGATCACACAATGAACGCGCAAAGGTCACGAAACCTAGCCGAACTGAAAGTACAAATCGCCCAGGATCTTCTTCTTTCTTAGGGAGCCGATTTTGAAGTCTAGAATTGCAATCTTGTGTAATCATCATCACTCTTTCTTCTCCTATGAACTTGTTTGTCACTAGGCCTTTGACATAGTTCTTAAGTGAAGGTATCATCTGCAAGGCATGAACATGAGGTAACCGAATAGACAAATCTGATAATAACTCTTTACACTTGGCGTTCTCCAAATCCTTTTTAGATTTCTTTGGTGGGATGGGATATGGTGATACTGGTACGTATGATCTCTCAGGTGATGTTGATTGCTTACAAGGTATGGATACTGGCGATGGTTCTCTCTCAGGTGCTGGAAACTGCTCTGGTATTGGTGTAGGTGTGGCTATTTCCTCATAAATCTCTTCAGCTCTATCATCCTCAAAATCGACTATTACTCTCTCTTGTCTTGGTTTTTGGAAGTTTACTTCAATCTCCTTACCACTTCTCAACATAACAACATCACAAGCTTGATGATCATCATTCAAACCCAGAGGAAATGTCGTGTTTTCCACCCTATACATAACATAATCAATCTTGGAACTCAACTCCGAGTACATCACTCCTATCTGATTATTGATTTCAAATGTAGCTCTAGACTATCCTTGAATGACCTGCTCCAATAAAGCTTTAATCTCATTAGTAGATAAAGGAGTAGGACTTGATGTAGTCTTTTGCTCGGTGTAAAGTACTTCAGATTGATGGTCCTGAAGATTATGTTTCTTCTCTAATGAACAAAGCTTAACAAACTTCCTCTTAAACTCACTTGAAGCTATGAGCTGATTCAAGTTCTCACCTATCCCTGCGATTTTATCCATCTCAAATGAAGATTCTTTGTGATCCAATAAATCTCATGTACTCACAACCAAATTCTCAATCAGTCGGAAAACACTCTCACTCGTGTTTGTTGTGAAATCTCCCTTGCTCGAAGCATTAAGTAGCTTCTTGAAACTCTAACTCAATCTGCTATAGAAGAAGTTTAGAACTTGTTCATTGCTGAAACCATGGTGTGGACAATCCCTTCTATATCCTTTCAACCTATCTCATGCTTCTCCAAAAGACTCATCATCTCTTTGATGAAAGTTTGAAATCTAGTTCTTCAACTTAGCAATCTTTTCTTTGGTAAAGAAGTGATCCATGAACTTGTTTCTAACTTGTTCCCATGAAGTTAACGATACTGCTGGTAAAGACTGAAGCCATTTGATCCCCTTTCCTTCCAAAGAAAACTTGAAAAGTTTGAACTTAGCATAGTCCTCAGGGCTTCCTCTAGGTGTTGTTGTACTAGATTTCCTCAAAGTTTTCGAGATGATCTATAGGGTTTTCAGCAGGGAAACCGTGAAAGGTAAACTGTCTAACCAATGCTATCAAAGGCGGACTCAACTCATGATCAATGCAACCCTCAAGTATACTAACAGAATCGCAGATCGACAATGATAGTAGTTGTGAGGAGTTTCTATTTCACCGATAGCTCTTCTTGGCATATGTTCTGTCCTAGCATCTCTTTCTCGTTTCAGCTCTTCAATCTCTCGCTTTAACTGCTCTAATGTAGCTTCCTGACTCGTGGAATCAGCTATGCTTTCCTTTTTATCAGCCATTATAAGATCAAACATGAAAAACAAAACAGAGGAATAAAAACAAAAGGTAAACAAAGGTGTCTTAGTCTCTAACTCAATAAATAATCGAAAGGTAATGTTATTGGTCCCCGGCAACGGCGCCAAAAACTTGATAACACGAGTTTTAACCCTATATCATACTGCAAGTGCACAGCAAACGAAATAGTATTTAGGGATCGAATCCACAAAGACCAATTACCACACTAAGTATTGAATTATTTAACTAGAGCTAAGTCGATGGATATTTTGATTGGAATCAATTGTAACTAAGAAATTTAATGTAAAAAATATCTAAAAAACATCAAGCTTAAGGAATTCATAAGGAAATCAAGGTTAGGATGAGGTATCTATTCAGGCAAGTTCAGTTTCGTTCTCGACTCAGAAATAACAATTGACTAACCTACTCTCGCAGCGATAATCACTATGCTTAGATCCTAGAGATCCTAACTCTTGTTGGTTCTAGAATTCTAACCATGCAGTATTAACAGTTCTTAAATGTCCACAACCCAACCTAACATCAACTCTCATTGGTAGTAAAGGAGGTTCTTACCTAGAAAGGTTCTGATTCTTATTAAACTTCTGGGATAATAAGTAACCTAAGATCATAGATTAGTTAGCTACTATAATCTAAGTATTAACCATGTTTCTAGGCTGAGATTCCATATTTAAAACCTATTTGTTCCTCATTCTTATGTCCCTTAAGATCTTTAGAATACCCTAAACTTGACTATAAACTACTCAGACATGGAAATAAAGAACAAGCAAGCAATTGTAAAGAAATTCATTGAAAAGTCAAAATAGATAGAATAGAGGGTTAGAAATTCTTCTCCAATGGTGTAGAGATCCTAAGTCTTCTCCTCTAGGTTACAACAAAAGTTTGTAACTTTTTTAATCTGAAAAACTCTCCCTAAAAACATGTTTTTGACCTAATATATAGAGTAAACCGAACTGGTACAAAAATATGGAATTTTGGTTTTCGCTTTGCAGGGTCATTGATCGATCGATCCTTCAATTGCTCGATCGATCAATGTTTCTTCATTCGATCGTGAAGCTTCCAAATCGTGCAAAGGATCGTGCATAACTTCTTCTTAAATAGCTCAATCGATCTCTGAGTGCTCGGTTGTGCAGTGGATCGTGCGCACAATATAGATGAATGGAATTCGATCGTGTCAGGCATGAGAATTCGATCAATGGATCGAGCGTAGTTTTCTCTTTTAAATTTGTAATCGATCGATCTTTGTGTTGATCGATCGATCCTTTATCTCGTAGTGGAAAAATCCAAAGTTAAGCTTCAATCTTGCTCAGCATGTGGAATCCAAAGTATCTTTGCGTTTGTACCTGAAAGGACTCTAAAAACACAACAAAGACTAAATAAAACATATGAACTAGTGAGGTATAAGTTGGTATAAACGAGGTATATCAATCACAAAGTTGGTCGAAAGATCTGATATTAAGATCATCAGACCGAAAGGTAGATTCTGGGAAGATTTGTTCACGGTCCACTTCTAAATGGAATTTCCGCTTTAAAGATTAGGGAAGATACAATTCTCTTACCTTTATGGCATATTATAGAGTTTGATCATGAACTTGGAATATTTTGGTTCCTTAATTAGTGGTTGAAAATTTATATTACTGATAGGAATGTACCATTTGTGTTTATTTTTAATCTCCTTACCATGTATTCGAAGGATTCTTCACGAGATTTTTCTATTACTCTGGATGGTTGCTATCACATTTTTATATATAGATTAAGCTTCTTGATATCTCTTTTGTTGTTAAATGTGCGCCAAGCATTGAATCTGTTTTTGCTAAGGTTTGGTTGGAAGTTGAGTTAGCTTAAGTAAATTATACTTCAAGTCAAAGTAAGAAAGTTGGCAAAACTGGATTGAATCAAATGCTTTTTATGTGATTTTTTTCATTTCTTGTATTTGATATGATTATAGTACATGCTGAAATTTCAAGATGATGAGGTTGGTGATGAAACTGTTTTTGTTGTTGTGTTGGCCGATGAGCTTTTGAGGGAAGTGGAAAAGCTTGTTGGATTGTAGACTATTAGGCACTTTTGCTTCTATAATACAAGATCAAATTTCTCTAATTGTATTGGTTTTGTGATGTTTGCACATATCATTGGCCAACACAACAATAAAAACAGTTTCATCACAGAGGAACACTGATGTGTAGTTTCTACAAGTGAGTTACGAGGTGGACAAGTCTATATGTTATAGCTTCAATGTCCATCACCTCCTCTTTTCTAATTCTACCATCCATGGTATGTTTGTAGATTTAGCTATACTAATGCTATAGTCCATTCTCATTCTCAATAGCTATACCAATGATTATTGATCTATTTTTGTAATCAGATCAAGAAAGTCTGAGATACATTGGCAAAGCACGGCCCAAATTATATACATGTAGCCTCAGACCAACAAAGGCTTAAAAGATAAAAAGCTTGTGGCACTTACAACAAACAAAGAACTCAACTTCACTCAAAACACCAAAGCTTGTACCAGTTGAGAAAGAAGTATACACTCTTATTTCAGACCCAAACCTCCTTGTCCCTCGCCCGAAGATGAGTACCAATGACGAGAAAAACATTGGTCTCTGCAAGGATGAGAGCAGCTAAACATCAACATGTATATTTGCGTTCATAATTAGTTGTAGCTAATAAATATATGCAAGTATCTAAAGATGTGAGTTTGTAAAATAATTTTTAAAAGATAGCATTGCAGCGTATTGGAGGTCTTCACCTAGTTTAAGTAAAATGTACCTGCAAGTAGCGAATCTGTTTGAACTAGATGATTAATTAAAGAGACAACGAGAATAACTGAGAATATTTATAAGGTATATAAGCTTGCAACAAATTCAAAATAGAAAATATTACATCTTTTGTTTAATTTTGATGTTATCTCGAAGATTTTTTAAGATATCCAAAAATATTTCACCGAGAAATGAACATTTTCATATTTCATATGTGATAGTGTATCGGCCAAACTCTTTCGTTCCAAAATGAGATAATTGGATGAGATAGAATGATTGTCGAGATGGTACCCTAAAACGAGATACCATCTTGTATTTTCTCATATTTGCCGAGGTAGGTAACTTAATCGGTTTGAAACCATTCATTGCTTGTTGGTCGAAGAGTTGGATCTGAGATCCACTTCCAACAGAATCCTCTTTCCGATGACGCCACATATAGGTAGTCCTTGCGGTCGAATTCACACACACAAGAGTTAATTTATAAAAGTATTTTTTCTGTTTTAGTTATTTTTATAGACTTCCAAATTTCATTAAAATTTTTACTCTAAGTAGTGGAGAGTTTGCAAAAGAAAAATTACATGCATATCCTTGAGCAAAACAAGTGAGGGAATCCGCATAGTGATTCAACAAATAAGGAACAACCATATTTACCTTAAAATAATTTGTGTTACAAAAAACAGTAATTAATTTTTAATGCACTTGTGCTATTTTTTTATTAAATGACTGGATCATATTAAATCTGTTATGTGTATAGAATCGCCTTGCTAATAGATTAGCTACCTATAGTTCTACTTTACTTTTAGGTTTTCCTTGTTTTGAGTTTTGTCATAGTATTGTTATTTCAATCTTTAGACGAGTTGGTACTTCATAGTGCTAAATCGTAACTCTTTTATTTTTGAATGCATAAATTTTAGAAAACGATTTGTCTCCCATATGCATAAAAAACAGTATTTAATTTTAAATACCATAACTTGTAAATTTTTTTATTCATATATGGTATTTCTTTATTTTTAAGTTATTTTTACTTCGGGTGGTTTGAATAATACAACTAATGATTCTGATATATGGGTTTGATATCACTCCACAATGTATAGTAGATTAAATGTAATTTTAGAATATGTAGTTTAAATTAAATTTTATCGATCTAATTATTGAGAAAAAGATAAAATAAATGATTTGAAAGTTAAAAAACACTTTCTAGTTTTTCTGAGACACTATTCCAAAGGCTCTTCTAGTTCTTTTCGTTCTCAATACCGGCGGTGACTCTGTCCGCCGACATCGACCATCTTTCCTTTGCTTTCTTTTACTTTTCCTCTTTTTTCTTCATGTTATGGTCATGTGGTAGCTATACTCTAGACCACTCTTCCGATGGAAGCTATGGCTGTTGAAGTCTTTGCTCAAAGCTATGTAAGAGAACGAAATAATCTTCGACTGGTTCACCTCCATGGCACTTCACCGGATTTGAGTTCATCTTCTCTCCCATGTCTCTCTGTTTCCTTCTGCTTTCTTCGTTCTCGCGTCTGAGAAGATCTCATACGATGGTCCTTTGTGGGAGTTTTGATCTGTTTGGAAGCCATTACAGAGCGGTCTTGGCACTCCTCCGTGATTGTAAACATGATCAAAGATGTGTGGAAAGTAGTTCAATTCCGGTGAGATCGTCATCTAAACTGGCAGCGCTGAAAATGGAGTTTCTACTCTTTGCATCCACACATACCCATTTCTTAGTGGGTTTGTTTTTGTGGCTAGTTTTGGTGAGCCAGCTCTTCATTAAGGTTTGGTTATAAAACTTATAGCTTATTGTCTATGTGTATTGGGTTTCTGAGTACAAGCCATTCCTATAGGTCTTAGTGAAATTAAGATTAGGATCTCCTTATTTATAAGCCTAATGGTTAACCTAGTTTCTATTTTATCTTCTTCTATGGAGACAATTACGTTACAAACCTTCTCTGCTCCATAGAAGACCTTTCAATACTTGATACGATCCTGTCTTTTATAGCGACATAATGAAAATGTTTTCAAGATTTTTCGAGTGTTTGAGTTTCTCCACCTAGAAACCATTTATCTTTTTATTATCTACCTTTGGTGTATGTTTTGTAATTTCTGTTTGATTGATGATGTAATTTGGTACTCTTGAATTAATGTAATCAGCTATTGACAAAAAAAAAGACAAAAAAAAAATTCAAATACATATGAATTTGCATTTACACGGTATTGCATGACTACGTTACTGGAATATTAGCAGAACAGTCTCTTATATTGCTGAATATGACATTGGTGTTTGCATGGCATCTACTCTATTGTGTTTACATTTGTAATTGCTCTATCATGTAATTAGTTATTTTCAGTGAATGCCCTCATTTAAAGGCAATTGATGGGTAATCAAACAATTGTATTACTTCTATGATATATTGAGAATTGGAAGTTCTTAATCACATATATATTATTATATGGAAAACTCAATACATAAAATAATACTTTTTCATACAATTATATCTTAAAATTGTTGAAATCAGGAAAAAATATAAGATTTTGCAAATCATATTGCATCTTGAGTTAATTAACCATACATAAACACTTCACTATGACTTTATATCTGTGAGATAGATCTCATCTTCTCGAGCATTATAAACATATACTGAACCAAATTTATAGAAATAATGAGATTGTTGATCATATGCAACAATTTTGTAAAATATTCAAAATTAACTCCATGCATTAATGTGCATACGAAACGAGTTTCCCCAAAAATTATATCACCATATTTAAAAGAATATTAGTATCCACAATGCAATAAGTGAATACCAAGATCATTTTTCTCAGATACACAATGAATACTAAGAATATTGGTATTCTTGTTTGAAGAGTTTACTATATAAATTTGGGTTTTTGGAAATAGTTTGCTGGAATTGTTAGATGTAAAACACAGAAATATAAATGAGGAAGAGAGAAAGATTATTCATATATTTGAATAATAGGTGTTTCTTTTGGTTGTAATTTTGAAGCTTTATTCACTCAAAAAGACCAGATATACAACTTAAATGTAGAACTTAGTCAAAAACAAATCTTTGACCTTCTTTTTGGTAAGAAAAATAAGAACAGCTTTGACTCTTTTATTGGTATATAACTAAATCACATATGATATAACTTGATTCGGTTACCTTTTGGCACTAGTTTTACGTGTGATACCACGAAATAAAGTTTTTTTTTAACCAAATGACCGTTAAATCAATAATAAAATCTGATCTATAGTTTAAATTCTTTAAATAGAGTAGGATAAGATTTCAACCTATCATCTATATAAAAACTAACGATATAACCTTGAAAAAAATTTCATCTGTGAGATAGATCTATCTCACTTCACTATGACCTTCTTGGCCATGGAATAAAGTTTAGAGAAAATTTTTATTTGATGTTTCATTTTAAATATACTTAATTATATTATATGTGACATTAAATTTAAAATTTAATTTGGTTATATAAGTAAAATGTCGTTGAAAATATATTTTCTAAATGTTACTTATTTTATGAACATTAACTTCTAATTTTATTTGGTTTAGTTTATTTAATTTTTCAAATGTTTGGTTTATATATAAAAAAAAAACTAAAAAACTAACTATATATAACCTTTTGTGTGGAGGGAATTGACTCAAATAACCTAAAATTTGGTTAGAAATACAAAATTAAATCCTCATTTGAGTCAAATGTAAAACTAACTCAAAAGACTACTAAAATTATAATTTTTTTGATGAACAAAGAAAAGATCAGATACCACAATTACAATTTTAACCTTTCATAATCTACAAGTGAAGTCTATTTATAAAAAGAGTATATATAAAGTCGATATGGTAGACTACAAATAAAGTTTAATTTGTGATTTTAATTAATTTTAAAATACTTTAACAAAAAATAATTTAATAAAATATTTGTGTACATAATCAAAATATAAGCAACTAAAAATTATTGAAACTTAAATTTATAATATTAAACCAACAAATATCATACTCCTTAGATTTGGTATTATGAAGTGTAGGAAATATACTTTTAGGGTTTGACATTAACCTTAGGATTTGAATGTACGTATTCTTTTCAAATTTTTGAATGAAATCTGTAGTTTTTAATATATCAATAATAAATCTGTTTAAAGTTTTGACCATTAAAAATAAACTAATTAATATTTAGTTTATAAATTATGTTTAGAGTTTAGGGTCTAATGTAGACTTTATATAAAATCTACAATATAGAATACACATGAAATCTACTTTGTAAATTTTAGTTTACTTTAAAATATAAAAAGACAAAAAATAATAGTGTGAAGGAACGTTTACACTCATAACCTAAATAGAAGCAAATTTGAAAATATTAATAATCTAAAAGATTATATAAGTTTTATTTATATTATAGACTATATTAAAAGCTAAATATTGTAGACTGTATATTAAATTTACTTAAGCAAAGTATACAATTCAAAATTTAAAATTCGAAATAAGTGGTTTCTAATGAACCAAGATTGAACCAAATGTGTCCCAAAAATTTACCAAACTACTTCTGAAATAGATTAAAAATTAAATTGATTTGTTACCAAACCAACATTAAAGTAATTGGTTAACAACTTATTTACTCTAAATATAAATAATTTTTTCAATTCATGAGGGTAAAAAACCTTAACTCAAACAACAGCGACCTCTTTTCTCTTTTTTCTCTAGCGGTCGAATAAAACATATACTTCTCTTCTCTCGTTTATCGGCAATGATGGTGAAGACTATAGCGGCGACAAAGGTTAGTCTTCCTCCTCTTTATACTTCTATTCTCTTTGTTCTTCTTCATCTTCACTATGTTCTTCTTCATTCTACATCTCTAACAATTTCTTCTTCTTTATGCAGATCTAACGGTGAAACCCTTGTCCGACGGAAGGTTAATGTTTATGAATTTTATTTGTTTGTTTGATTTTTTTGTGTTTTTATTCATCTTGTGACCCAGATTTATCTTTATTACTTTTAAAGCTTTGTTTTCTCGTAAGGTTTGTAGATTTGAGTTTTGTTTTTTGTTTTTAGGATTAGTAAATTCGGAGTTCGTCTTTACTCACATTTAGTTCATAGTAACTTTGGATTATTAGTTTAATTGTTGGTTTAATATTTTCTGTGTAATGAGTTAGCAGATTTAGCGTGCAGACATCTCTTGTACGTGTAGATTTTGGGTAGATTTCATTTGTAGTTTGTTTATAGTCATCGTGTGTAGATATTTCATATATACTGTATGTGTAGATTTCTCATGGAGATATCTTATGTAGCTGTATTGTGCAGTTTTATCATGTAGTTGTAATGTATAGATTTATCATGTAGATGTATTGTGTAGATTTATCTTGTAGATTTACCTTGTAGATTTATCGTATGGTGCATAGATTTCCTGCAGATTCTCATTTAGATTATTATCCAATCTTTTACAGGACATGGAGATTCCAGAGTTTCCATTAGGGTGGTTCACAAAGGGTACAGAACGAGTACCGCCAAAAAAATGTATTAACTATTACAGTGCAAATATGAAGTTGATGAATGTATTATCGAATGCATTAAGAGAAGATGAATGGAATGCACTACGAAATTCTAAGCTTGGTGTATTTGTGAAGTTTTATTAACTGAAGTTCATTTGGACATCAAGACTTGTTTATCATCTCTACACTCTATAGTTGGAGTGCACAAAAAAATATGAGATGTGGTGTCTTATTGGGGCACAACCAAGTTCTCTTTGAATGAGTTCAAATACCTCACTGACCTGGAGAGTAAGTATGTAAAGGATCTTATTGCCAATCTGACAAACAATGGGGGCTGGAAGTTGATGATATATACTCCCATTTAATGTCACAGAAGGAACAATTTTTGGGATTGTCTAGGTGGTTCTTTTTTGGCTTACAAACTAATAGATTGATGATCTAACCGCTATATTTTATGCAGTTCATTCAGTTCTGATTATGGTGTAGATTTCA